>JARHUK010000330.1:0-15215 GCA_031001725.1 Pseudopyricularia javanii
ATCTTGAGTTTGGCCGGGGAGATAATCTCTTTCTATATCTCGTTTTGGGTAGGGTTCGAGGAAAATTGGTTAATAGACGGTGGAACTCACCATGTACAATATCCATCCTTTCCCTTTCAGTCAATGTGTCTTACACGGTCAAAGTCTCGGGGAAGTCGAACTAGCAATACAAGTCCAATGCTTTGCCGCAGACATGCGAAAATAGCAACCAATAGGAGTACCTCTCCATACGCACTACCTGGCATTCGGCTCGTTTGCTTGTATATCGACGATCGAGTTGACGGCAAGACACTCGTGTCCCACAGAGATAGACACGTTCATTTCCACAGTGTTACACACCCCCGCAAGTTCTCGAGAGGTATCGAAGTAGTACATGCTAAAAACCTGTGAACCATAAAGCCCGGCCCCAATACAGATGTCGTCGTGCCCATAAAATGATACTGGACATGATAGCGTGTGCCAGGACACTCGAGTTTCCCACAGGATGCGGATTCTACAACGCACGCCCGTCGTCCAAAGAGTGGCCACACCTGAGACACACACACCCAACCCCTCCCTCCTACTACATGCCAATGATCCTCATTGCACCATACCCCAGTGTCACCGACACAATCAGCGTCAATATGCTGCTCGGCACGCCCCGGCTGATAAAGTGCTTGACCTGGAGATATCTCTGGCCCGTGGAATCCTCCTTCATGATTGCAGCTGCGGAAAAAAGTTGGACAGTCAGCCACCGCACCATAAAATATGATAAAACAAGTAGAACAACAATACTCACTCATATTTGGGAATCCACTCGTCGGCAAGCCCATCGCCGCGCTGCACATCAGCACGCCAGCCATGACGAGCAGGTTCGGGTGCGGCTCCTCCATGGATGCGCCAATATCGTACACGAGCGGCAAGAAGATCAACGCCGCAACCGTGTGGCTGATAAAAGTGGCAATCACCAAGATCAGCGCCGAAAACACCACCAGCACACCGTACAGGCTCATGCCCTGGACCCGCCCCGAGATATCGTCGGCGAGGGTGTGCAGCAGGCCCGAGCTGCGCACCGACTTGCCAAGCGCCAGGCCGCCCGCGGCGAGGATGATGATGGTCCAGGGGACGTTGTTGAAGTCCTCCTTGGTCAGGAGCCCGATTCCGAAGAACAGGACCAGGGGGATGATTGCGACAACTCCCATGTCGCCAAAGACCCCCTCGAGTTGGTGGCTAGCGCACCACAGAGCGATGGTGCCGATGGTGACGATCGATACGAACCACTGCACGCTGCTGAATGGCTCCTTGACTGGCCTGATAGGCACAATCTTGGTACCCTTGCCGGGTTGGAAGGTGACCATAAGCAAGATCCAGATCAGTACGAGCGATACCAAACCGACAGGGATAACAATGAAGAACCAGGCTCCCCACGTCGGCTCCGGCGTCATGATGCCGATTGCAACCACGTTCTGGGGCGATGCGATGGGTGACAACATGCCGCCGATGTTGGCCGACAGCGCGATGCCCATGATAAGTGCCTTGGACATGGGGGAACCAGTAGGAAGGTTGCGGAGCATTGGCTGTTTGGCAAGTTAGCAATCAACCTTAATCGCCTGTCAGTCTTGCATGCAGAGTCACTAGTGCAGCATACCTCGATGATACCGTAGCACAACACGGGAGCTGCGACATTACTAATGAGCATACTAGCAAAAGCCGACACCAGCATGTTCGCAATGAGCACAGTGCGGGGTTGCGTCCCGGCCTTGCTGAGAACAAAGGTTGCGATGCGCTTGTCGATCTTGCACTTTGATAGTGCAGCTGCCAGCGTGAAGCCTCCAAGCAGCAGCATAATGACGGGGGTCCACATGGAAGCGAAGACAAGGGTTGTCGCATCCTTGGAGTTGAGGCGTCTGTTGCCATCTTCGGACCGTACCACGCGGAGGGTAATGCAGAGAAAGGGTATGGTAAGTGATGTCACAAATAACGGGATGGCCTGTGAAGCGAATCCGGGTCAGTTGATCGGTAGCCAGTCATCAGAGGCCGTCAAGGTTCAACTTCAACGCACCTCGGTTGCCCACATCAAACTGGCAAAAACCAAGATGGCCAAGCAGTTTTGTTGCTCCGGGCTCTCCATCAAGGGTACCGTCAGGAGTGCTGCAAAAACGGCCAGGATGACTATCAGGTTGAGCATGGATGTGTTCATCAGCCACGCTGGTAATCTGAACCGGCCGAGAGGCGTGGCGATCTCCTTGGTCGGCACGTCGAGCTCCTCGTCACCTTGCAACCTGGCTGCACCCGTAGCGATATCTCTCCCAAGCAACGCCCGGCCCAGGCTTGCCGCCTCGGCTCGCCGTTCCATACCAATCATGTCACGCCACACCGTGTTCCTCTCCCAAACGATGTGCTCTCGGAGGTGCGACCGCAGGTCTCTCCTGGCCATCTCGACGTCTCCCACGGTAACCAGATTGGCGTATGCGACCTCCATCTTGGACACGTTCTCCTCGACTGTCTTGGTCGCCTCTGGGCGGAAGGGGGTGGCCGATTCGACAACCGTTTCCATGTATCTCTGCCGCAGTGACTTGTTACAAATCTTGTCAAACTTCTTCAGAACCTTACGGAAGCCTGTCTTGTTGAGCTGGATATAAGATTTGAGCTCGCAGAGCTGCACATATAGAGCCACTATCCTGCGCTTCAGCATGATGTCAGTAGAGTAGAGGGCCGCCTGCTCAGCGTAGTCGTCGTAAGCAACGGTGCTGAGACGGCGGGAACGCGTAAACTCTGTCGAGGCCGTCATATCCGTCATGGCGGCATTGCCGTTCCCAATGCCTGCAAAGGTCCGCCTCCTGCCAAGGCTCAAGCGTCGTTTGCGAGGGAGCGCGGGCGTGTTCTCGTCGTCGTTGGATCCATCGTCGCTTTCGTCCTCCCCACCATCCTCGGTCGACTGGTGGCTGTGCGTGCTGTGCCTCCTGGCATCAACCAGGTCTGGGCCGGACCGCGTCGGGCCGGAAGAGGAAACGAACCGGCCGGGGCTGCCCTCATCTTCATCCTCCGAGGTTCCGATGTCTCTGAGCAAGGTGTTGACCTCGTCAATGAGCTCCTGCTCCTTTACAGAGTAGAAGGACGAGATCTTCTCGAGCTCGACGTCGAGGGCGCGAGCAAAGACTTTCTCGGGGTCCTCGTCGCCGCCGATGAGGGGTCTCGATTCCGCATCTCCGCCTGTGGATAGGTTGACTGTCTTCTCGAGCTGATAGATACTGTAATGAGGGCGGGCGGGAGGTCAGCTGCATGCGTGCATGGCACATGTGTGGGGTGAGGTAGCAGCAGTCGATTAGCACGCACAGCTTTTTGAGGTTACTATATGCTACATAGTGGCTGCTCCAGTCAGGAACAGCATTGAACTGGATGCTATGGGAGAACTTCATCTCGTCCTGCTCCTCAAGCCAGCGGCGCTTGGCTGTCCTCTTCTCGAGCTGTTTGTCGGTCTCTGGTATTTGATCTTGCGAGGTGGAAAAGTTAGATTGGCTGTGGATGGCGGATGGAAGCTCCCGGAGCTCGTACTCGTCCGTGTCGTCGTGGTAGCGAACTGATCCGTCGGCGAATCGATAAGCTGGCGGACTGCGCTTCACTTTCCCTTGCCCTCCTCTGCCCCGGCGAGGTGCGTCTGTTTGTGATGCAAGAATGGTTGGCCGAGAGGGTGGCAATGGGCCTAGACCGGGGCTGGTGGAATTGTTGTGGAGCGAGGAGGGAAGGTCGCGTGGAGGTTGAGGTGGAATGGCGGGTTAGGATGCCCGGGCGACTGTTGAGCCGGGCGTCATCAAAGGTCGGGTCGCGGTATATATGCGTTTTGTAGATTCGTCTACTTTCCTGCTCGTGACCAAGGCTCGTTTGCCTACCTTGGATCAATCGCGATGGTGTGTGCTTGAGGGGGAAGAGGGAGGCCAGGCTGTGTTTGGATCGTCAGCGGGTGAGACATGCAGCTTGGGGAGCTTGGTAGGTACGGTACCTACTGGGGTTCGGGGCGAGCCGTTTAGCCAGTCGAAGGCGATTGCCGGAGCACGTGTGGGGCTGGGCGGGATATGCAGCACTGTGTCTTTCTGCATTAGCTGTGCATGCAGTGCAGGTCAGCAGCCCTTTTTTATATTGAATGTTTCCTGGTAATTATTGAGCTGTCAATCATATCTTAGTTGCCGTACCTTGCTTTCCTCGGTTCATGTATTGCACGTGTGTCACGATATATGTACGTACACATGTGAGCGTCGCTACCAGTACTTCGCAAAGACAAAAACCTCGAATGCACAGTATGCCCTCCATGTTGTGGACAGAACCACACAGTACGAATCAGTGGGCCTGGTGTCTACATTCCTCGCCTCCATCCCATCCACGGCGGCGCCGACAACCAACCCTCACATCACAACGCAAGCGCATAGCCAGTGCTTTCCACCCGGATCCTTCATACATTGCATCCTTGCGGCTGGCCTGACCTGGCTGATGGGCATGTCGATCTGCCCGTCTTGCATTTTCTCAAGTACAAAAAACTAGGTTCAGGTACAGTTTCGGCTTGTTCGTAGTGTCTGCTTTTTGACTCGTGATAGTGAGAGGCTATCGCATTTTCAACGATTGATAGACAGCACGTTGCGTCGAATTTATAGCGCGCGGGACCATTCCAATCACTTGTGCTTGTTACACACTCAAGCTAGCTGTAAAAAGACTGTTCTTCACTGCAGTGCCTGAGATGATTGCCTTCTATAAATGGTATCACTGTCTATAAAGCCGTCTCGTATCGTACAAATAGCCCTAGGATAACACATAGGATACATGGTCTTGCCTCAATGCGGCCCTTTCGTCTCGCTCGTCATCCTCAAATTCCCCTGGTCGAGGCCCTCTACACGAAGCCTCATATCGGGACGACCAACGTACCCTCGGCAAAGCAGTTGACAGCCCACTGGTAGCTCCCCAGGAAAATGGCGCCACCGGCACTAATCCACGCAACCCTCGGTCCGATCCCGCTAAAGAACGGCCTGACGCCGTGCTCGCGCAGTATGTTCTTCGTGATGCCGACCACAGACTCCCTCTCGCGGCTGAGCATGACCCTCGTCTTGAGCACGTCGAGCGGCGTCGTGACGGCAGCCGCGACGGCCCCGCTCAGGCTCCCGTAAAGCGCGCTCTCCGCCGCCCCGACGTCCGGGTGCGCGCCGCTGCCCATGACCACGCCGCGGTCGCGCCTGTCGCGGCCCCACGCCTTGAGCGCCTCCCACAGCGGGAACTGGATCACGGTAAAGGGCACCTCACGGAACACGGTGATGCCCCAGCCCCGGTACAGCTCGCGCCAGACCCCGCCCAGGCCCGCGGCCGTGTGCCGCGTCGCCAGGATCGACGCCAGGGCCGCCATGCTGCGGCCGCCGTGCTGGCCCGCCTGCGCGCGCTGCTTGACCACCTCGGTCGGGACGCGGACCGCGCACGCGGCGATCTCGCCCAGCGACGCCGCGAGCATGTGCGTGGCCGCTGCGCTGCCCCCCGTGGTGGTGGAAAGGACGCGCGAGGACTTGATGCCCTCGTACGTGACGAAGAAGAGGGCGGCGCCTGGGGCGGACCCCCAGAAGGCGGAGCCGATGCCCTTGTAGACGCCGCGGAAGCCACCCGATGGGAAGAAGCCGGCCGATGACTGCAGGCGCGTTTTGAGGGTGTCCAGCGGGAACAGGGTCATGTCGACGGTAGTGCCGGCAAGGGCACCTGCCAGCATGGCGTGCCGGAACGGCGGTGCTGCGTCCGAGGGTGACATGTCGACTGGCCGGGCGGTGGGCTTTTATTTGTGTAGGTGGATGGAGGAAGAGCACGAAATCTCATGCGAGATCGGCGGACATCGGCAAAGGCCACAATGTCTAGACTAAAAGATGTACGAGGATCTCATGGCTTTGAAGAAGCGATTATGGTTGGTATTGGTGCGTTTGGGTGCGTACTTGTAGCGGTGTAGCAATTATATCAAAACATTTTTCCCCCTCGTTCATCAAATCTGTACTGAGGTCATCGCGGACCCTTTCAAAAATTCGGAGCGGCGTCGGAGCAGCAGACATTGACTGCAATTCAACAAGATCGATCGGCTCCCAGCGGTCTAACCCCCAACGATGACCCCCTGCTGTGCACAGGGATCTTAGGCCATCGATAAGCGCTACAAGCAATGACGAACAGCGAACCCCCCACTATAAACCCAGCGCATTAACTAGCAGTCAGCCTTTTTGCTCTCTCACCTCACAGCAGCCAAACCAACCAAACAGGCCACACCAACGGCATGTGATGGAATGGGCACGATACCGCAAGTCCTGCACCGGAGTGCGCGGCCCATCCGGCCGTCCGAGTTCGCCGATGCCGTCCAGGCAATATGTCGCCCACGCATGCACACGCCCGGCGCGGCCTCGAACCCGCCCATACCCGTCTCCCTAGCAGTCAGCGGCGGCGTCGACTCCATGGCCATGGCCTGGCTTTGCAACGAGGTCCTCCGCCGCGACCCCTCTTTCCGCGTCGCCGACCACCGCGTCAGTCGCTTCCAGTCCATCGTCGTCGACCACGACTACCGCCGCTACAGCTCCCACGAGGCCGCCACCGTCGTCCACTACCTGCGCACGGCACTGGGCATGAAGTCCACCGTCACCAAGATCAGGTGGGATCGCCTGGGTGCAAAAAGCACCCTCATGAACTGTGACCTTGCTACCGCGAGCCTGTGGCGGTACACCAGGCGCCTGTCCAACTCGGTCCTGGACAACAACCGCCTGCGCCCCCAGGACATATCCAACTTTGAGACGGTCGCCCGCGAGATGCGCTACCGCCACCTGGCGTCCCAGATGCTGCAGGACCGGTCCGTATCGCTGTTCCTGGGCCACCACGAGGACGACCAGTACGAGACGCTCATCATGCGCCTCATGGACGGCCACGGCCCGCGCGGGCTGGTCGGCATACCCGTGTCCAACCAGCTGCCACACACCGAGGACATTCACGGCTCCTACGAGAGCGGCATGGTCGACGACCAAGACCTCAGCAGTCCCATTTACAGGATATACCCCAACCGCCGCGAGCTTGACAAGATGCGCGGCGTCCTAAGGGAGCAGATGATGCTCGAGCTCCAAGGTGCGGCGGCGGACTTGAGTGCGCACGGCTCGGGCGGCGCCGTCGTAAGTGACTTTTTTGAAGCCCTGACCGGTGCGGAGCACAAATCCAGGAATTCGGACACGGAACTGGAGCCTGTACCGGTCGAGGACGGCGGCATGATGCTGTACCGGCCGCTGCTCGAGTTCTCCAAGGACCGTATCATCGCGACGTGCCTGGAGCACAACATCCCGTGGTTTGAGGACCAAACAAACTCGGACGCCACCCTAACCCCGCGGAACGCGGTCCGGCACCTGGTCAAGCACCACCGGCTGCCTGTCGCTCTGCAGAAGCCGTCCGTCTTGGCCATGTCGCAGCGCATCCGGCACAGACTCGCACTGCTGGACCAGGAGGCAGGCAGGATCTTTGACCGGTTCCTCTTTTACGAGTTTCACAGCAACGTCGGCTCCATCACAGTTGAGTTTCCGGACCTCCGCCGTCCCATCCCGCGCCGGAAGCACTCCATATACACCACTCGATGGCGACAGGCCGCCCTCGAGGCCAAGATGACGGCAGCGGCCCTCGCATTCCGCCGCCTCCTCCGCAACGTCTCCCCGATGACGGTCCTCCCGACGGCCGAGGACCTCCAGCACCTCGCGGCCCGCGTCTTCCCGTCCCTCGCCCGCGCGACCGACACCGTCCCCACCCCTCCCAAGTCCTTCGTCGTCAGCGGCGTCCACTGCGTCCCCATCCAGCCGAAGCGCAAGGACCCCAACCAGCGGCTGAGGTGGCAGCTTGCGCGGGCGCCCTACATCTCGCCCACGCACGAGCCCCTCCCCGTCGTCGCCTTCCGCAGCCGCGTCTCGGGCGCCATGGCCTCGGCAGGGTCCGAGTGGTGGCTCCCGCCCGAGACGCTCGCCCCGCGCGGAGGGGGCAAGCCGCGCCGCCACCGCTTCCACCCCTACGACGGCGGGCGGTTCTGGGTCTCGCTCCGCCACCGCCTGCCAAACGACGTGCTCGTCGGACCCCTGGCGCTCCCCTACCTCAGGCCGTTCCGCGACGCTTTACCCGACGACGCGGCCCGCCGGCGTCTGGATGAATTGCTCAAGCGCTATGCCGGCAACAAGCTCCGCTGGACGCTGCCGGCAGTCTACGCCGTGGGCCCCATCGGCTGGATGACCGATGAGGCGGGTCGGAATCCGTACAAGCGCATGACGCGCGCGCGGCAGGAGGACATCTTTGAGCAGATCGAGGAGTCGCACGGCGAGATGCACATGATCTCGCTGCCGACGCTGGATGTGACCCTGCCCGGCTTCGAGACGTGGCTGCGCTGCGAGTTCCGCTTCCGCAAGGTCGACCGCGCCGTGCCGCGGAGCTTGGAGCGAAACAGGCTCAACGGCATGCTTGCTGTCATTGGGTTCGGCGGCCGTGAGGGCAGAGGCGTTGAAAAGAGGCGTACGAGGGTCATCAGGCCGAGGAGGGCCGCCGTCTTCCGGGCGAGGAGACCAGTGTGCGCGAAGCGCCCTACGCCGGCCGGCAAGAACCCTGCGAAGGGTCGGTCCATGCAGGTTGGCGTCTTGAAGACGTCAAGTTGAGCAGCTTGGAAAACTGCATTGGCCTTGTACAAAACATGTTATAATGTGTATGTAGACTAGAGACGGCAAAGCGAATAGGTTTTGGATACCCATGATTATTAAAATCAAATATAAAGTGTAATACGGTAAGGTGTAGAACGCTCCCAAACACGCCCTGTCGTCTTGGAAAATAAAAGACAGTGTCCGGTTGAGTCATATTTGTATTCGCATTCACTCCTCGTTGGTTTGCAGTCCGTTGAAGCTTTCTAGTTTCCCGATCACCATCTCCCCCGTTTTCTCCGGCCGTTTTCTGAAAAAAAAACTCGCTTGGTAGAGGGAGCTGTCTCGCAAGCCCCAAGGGAAGCTAAGATCACCTCGCTGGCCACATATTCACCAAACCCGTGAGGGCGTACACGCGGCTTGGTGACGGGTTTCGAAGTCGATTCAATGGCGCCCTTTCGTAAGGCTTCCTGTTGTTGGTCATCTGCCTTCGTCGCCAGATCTATTCCCAGTGGTCATTGCGCTCGCCTTCGGTTCCGCCTTCTCAACGACGCCAGGTATCAGGCCGCTCACATTGCAGGCATTGGGGCAGGATACCCCTGAATCTTGTTTTGGAGGCGGTTACACATGAACTTGAACACCGGCGGCCAGGGCATCGTCTCCAACATGAGAGTAAACCCAAAGTAATCGGGAATAACCCTGTCCAAGCCACCATCTTGCTCCTCCATGGCCTTGTTCATGGCCCAAGAGTCGTGGCCCGATCTGTCGTCGTCATCGACAACCGCCATCCCGCCGATGCCAATAAGGTCCACGAATCCCTTGAGAATAGAGCGCGGCATAAGTGTGCCCGGCCAGGGCCAGTCGATTTCGAACGTCCGGGCGATTTGAACCGGCAGCCTCCGCCCGATGTAGACGGCGCGCAGATACTGCCACCATAGATAGGCGGCGTCCGGGCGATTCTCATTGAGAAACGTTAGACGGCGGTTGTGTAGTCGGCACAGTGGCTGGTCCTGATCCTTCTCGTCGGTCCAAACCAAGGTCGGGTTGTCCTCGGGAACGTCTACCAGTACGACGACCTTCCATTGTTTGCTTGTGAGACCGTCGTCGGCCGCGTCAGGGACGATGGCGATGAAGCCCAGGTAAAGAGCGGTTTCCAGTGGCTTGGGTACGATAAGGCCGTTTCGCGGGCTCCTCAGGTTGGCTAGAGAGCTTAACTCTGGGGGAAATATTCTGCTTGCGGATCCCCAGCCGCGAGAGTGATAGAGCTGGAAGGGGGTTATGGCGTAGTCGTGCACCTAGCGGGCGCCGATGGGGTCGAAGTAGCGATTCCTGTGCCCGTCTAGGGACCCAGGACAGTATATCGACTTGTACATGTACAGCGTTTCTTCCAATGGAACAAAAGTACGCGTATCATGTTGTGCCATGATGACGGTAGTAATACTACTTGGGAGGCTTGTGGTCAAAATAGCCACGGAAGAATTCTGGGAAGTAGTATGATGAAGCCGGCGATGTTGTTCCAGGCTAGTGACTGAAGTTACGAAGCCGGGTCCTAGATGTGAAAGAGGTTTGAATGATGCTGTCACTAAACAGATCGTTGGCAGGGAGCGAGGAAGGAAAGATTGAATGGCACTGCCTGTGAGGGAGCCTCGATTTTTGGGAAAGGAAGGCACGAAGGCAGTCCGAATCTCTGGTCAAGAGTTGAGAGGCACTCAAGACGATATTTTTTCAAAGGGATTTAAATCATCAGCAAATCATAAAGACAAAGGCAATCGACCCAAAATCAATGTTGATCAAATAAAAGCGTTGATAAACAAGCGTCCAGCACCTCACACAGGGGTAGCCACTGTAAATTGCTTCTGCTGCACCGCTCAAACCCCAAATCAAAGCCCAGACCCCAACGGTTGCACTCTAATTCAATGCACTGCAACTTTAGGCATGACGACATGCCGCCTCCGCTCGCCCTGGACGAATCGCAACCCATTCCAATACAACAAGCTGCACCGCGATTTGATCGGCCCGTTCGACACCCCCTCTACCCCTAAGGGACGCGACCTTTGCATCAACAAGCCGAGGTGGTAGCGACAGAAGAAGAAGAAGAAAAAAGACCTCCTTCAGCTCCCTTCGCGGACAAACACGGCCGGGGCTGGCTGGCCCCGTCGCGCCCGCCGCCGCCATGCTCTCTGCCTTCACGGCCCGGCCCATCATCGAGCTCCGCGCGCAGGACAAGTCAAAGATTGAGAGTATAGAAGCTCAAGGTATGCTCCCTTCTAATATGCTCACCTGCTCTGCGCCCTGTGATCATCATCACTAACCGAGGCGGACCAGGTGACCGCGTCTTTGTCGGCCTCAACACGGGCGTCCTGCGAATCTACCGCCTAAAACAGCTCTCGACCGACACCGACACCGGCAATAGTAACGGAAACGGTAACGGCAGCAGCAACGGCTCCTCCCAAGACACCGCCGCAGCAAGCACACAACCCGCGCCCAAACCAACGGAGCTCCTTCGCGAGGTGGAAAAGTTCTCGACCCGCGCCATCGAGCAGCTTGCCATCATAAAAGAGGCCAGCACCCTGGTGTCCCTCTCCAACTACTCCGTCTCGCTACACGACCTCAAAACCTTCCGCCCCATCGAGGCGCCACTATCTAAGACCAAGAACGCTACTTGCTTCGCCGTAACCAGCAATGTCATCGAGGACCCCCAGACCGGCATCCCCGAGTTTATATCGCGGCTTGCCGTAGCCGTCAAGCGCCGCCTGCTGCTATACAGCTGGCACACCTCGGAGCTGAGCGGAGATGTCGACGAGGTACTCCTCTCCGAGGCCATCCGTACGCTGACATGGGCGTCGGCAACAAAGATTATCGTCGGCATGAACTCCGGCTACGTCCTTGTCGACGTCGTGACCAAGGAGATGACTGAAATCGTGGCCGGCGGCGGACAGGGCGAGCCGGGCAGCCGCCTCGGCGCCTACAGCATGGGTTACATGGGCCTTGGCGGCTACATGCCCAAACCGTTGGCCACCCGGCTTGGCGAAGGCGAGATGCTACTGGCGAAGGACATCAACACGGTCTTTGTCACGCCCGAGGGCAAGGTTCTGGACCACAAGCGCCAGGTGCCGTGGCAGAGCGCTCCCGATCACATTGGCTACAGCTACCCGTATCTGGTTGCGCTGCTACCGCCGGCCAAGGGGAGCCTGGAGGTGCGGAACCCTGATACACTGAGCCTCTTGCAGACCATCAGCTTGCCCGGCGCCGCAAGATTGCATTTCCCGCCACCCAACGTGAGCCTTGCCCACGGCGGCAAGGGTTTCCATATCAGCAGTGACAGGTGTGTGTGGAAAATGGATGCGACGGATTACGACACCCAGGTTCAGGAGCTTGTCAAGGCTGCCAAGTACGACGAGGCCATCAGCATCCTGAACATGCTGGAAGATGCGCTTTTGCAGAACAAGACGGAAGTCTTGCGCGAGGTCAAGATGTTGAAAGCGGAGATGCTCTTTCGAGCCAAGAAATTTCGGGAGGGCATGGATCTTTTCAACGAAGACTCCGTTCATGCGCCCCCTGAAAGGGTTCTCCGTCTGTTCCCTCCAGTGATTGCTGGGGACCTCGCAGGTGTTCCAGCGTCTGAAGATGGCAAATCAGACGAGGGACAGCAGGTGGATTCGAACGGTGACAGCGATGGACCCAAAGAAGAAAAAGAGCCCAGGCAAGAGCCGGAGGCTGCCACAGTTGCAAAGTCGGCTGGCGGCTTCACAAACAGACTGTGGGGACTTGGCCATGGCCTTACCCATAGAAAGCCGGACGCAGATGCAGCATCCATCGCCTCGTCTAAGAAGCCAACCAAGGACGACAACGCCGATGACGACAGCAGCAGTAGCAGCGACAAGGGCAAGGCATCAGTAGCCGATAGCGGTATCCTGGAGGGCAAGGAACTTATGGACGCGGTTCTGGAGCTGAACGGATACCTTGCGGGCGCTCGCGCCCGGCTCCAGCGCGTCATCGACCCGGCCACCGGCAAGCTCAAGCCACGCACCTCGGCAGACCCAACGGCGGCCGATCTGCTGACCAGTAATCACAAGTCCGAGTCGGATGAGCTGCTGGAGCAGGAGCTTCAGGCCACGTTCCGGTTGGTGGACACAACGCTCTTCAGAGCCTTTATGTTTTCGCGCCCGGCGCTGGCTAGCAGCCTGTTCCGGATTCCCAACTGCTGCGATCCGGACGTCGTCAATGCCAAGCTACTGGAACAGAATCGGTACAACGAGCTCGTCGATTTCTTCTACGGCAAGCGACTGCACCGGCAGGCGCTGGAGCTTTTGCAGAAGTTTGGCGAGGGCGATACGCCCAGCGACGTCGCCGCCAGCCTTCACGGGCCCGAGCGCACCGTGCGATACCTCCAGAACCTGCCGCCCGAGATGATCGACCTGATCTTTGAGTTCTCCGAGTGGACGCTGCGCGCGGATCCGACCTTGGGCATGGAGATCTTCCTGGGCGACACGGAGAACGCCGAGACGCTGCCGAGGCACAAGGTCGTAGACTTTCTGGCTGGTATCGATGTCGAGCTTGAGGTGAAGTATCTGGATCACATCATCACCGAGCTCAACGACACGACGCCTGATTTCCACAACCGTCTCGTCGACATACTCATACGGCACTTGAAGACGAAGGAGAAGGGAGAGGAGTGGGATGACATGATGCAGAGGCTGTTGCGTTTCCTAGAGGAGAGCAGGCAGTATGCTGTCATGAGGGCGTACACTGCAATCAAAGAGGGTGAGTCAAGAGCGGCGGTGTAGGTAAACTTGGATCAAGGGACTAACAACTTGCGACAGATGCCGCATTTCACGAGGCGCAAATCATTGTTCTCAGGCTCATGGACCAACACCGCGAAGCCTTGAGGATATGTGTGTTCAAGATGGAAGACTACGCGAGGGCCGAGGAGTAAGTGGGCCTTTTTACGCTGTGGGTGGCAAAGCAGCAGTTACTGACGATGAACTCGATTAGGTACTGCAACCGTGTACACAAGCTTCAAACTGAGGCTGCAGCATCGGACACACCGGCGGCAGCAGCGGCTGACGAGGAACAAGACAAGGGCGAGCCCTCGATCTACCATACCCTCCTCTCGCTGTATCTCGATCCCCCACGGCAGATGTCGGACCCGGCACCGTCGCCCAAGCTCGGGCCGGCCCTGGACCTCCTATCCAAGCACGGTTCGCGGCTCCCGGCGTCATCGTCGCTGTCACTGATACCGGATTCGCTGCCCATATCGGAGCTCACGGCCTACTTCCGCGGCCAGATCCGGTCGGCCAACAGCGTACTCAACGAGGGCAAGATTGTGGCCAAGCTGCGCGAGACGGCCATGGTGGCGGCGCAGTCGCGGCTGCTCCTCGGAGAGGACGGGACGGGCGGGCGCAACAGGCGCGTGGTGGTCTCGGAGGAGAGGGTGTGCGGGACGTGCCACAAGCGACTGGGTGGGAGCGTCGCGGCGGTGATGCCGGACAACTCAGTGGTGCACTATGGCTGCCTGGGCAGGGCGGCGAGTGGTTCGATGACGAAGGGTGGGCTAGGCGGTAGGGATACTAGAGGGCCGAGTTGGGGGCGTGTCGGTGGTCATTGAAGTACTGGTTTTTTTGGTCGGTTGTTGGCACTCATCCCGTTGGTCATGTCCAGTTTGTCTTTCTGGCGTTTTTGTTGACAGCATAGCGTCCGGGTCCTGTCGGCGCCCTTTTCACAGGGTTCATATCCATCCATATGGTGTTGCAGTTTATACAGTAATTTTTTTGTGTTTTTTTTTTCTTGACTTCGGTCTGCTTTCTCTGCGCGTAAAGTTGAGCGTTTTCAAGCATCGTCGCCATCCACAATCTCCTCTCCGTAGTTGTCTTCCTCCTCAGCCTCTTTGACGGCGACGGCCGAGGCGTTGGCGTCGCGGGCCTTGTCGGCCTCCATGCGGGCCGTCAGCTCCTTGTTCACCTGGTCCTGGACGGCCGCGACGGATGCGCGCAGGTCCTTGAGGAAGGCGGTTTTGGTCTCCAGGGTTGAGGCGGCGGGGGTGCTGGTTGTGGTGGTGGTGGTGATCTCCCTGGTGACGACGAAGCTGTCGTCGGACGGGCCTTGATAGCTGGCGGACAAGGCTGTCGCCGCGCTTGGCTTTGCGGCGTCAGACATATTTATTTTTTTATATGTTCTGGGGTTGTTTGGCTGTATGTATATGCTTTTTCTTGTTTGCTTGGGATTGTTTTAAATATCCTTGGTCGCGCGATCTCAAGAATAGAAAGTTTTCTGGAACAATTGTGACAGCTCAGCCCCTCTTTTTTGAAAAGTATTGACAGAGACTAATTACCACCCACCCCCAAAGTCGATCAATGCATCACTTCTCGGGAAGATATCGTATTACGACAGGTCATGGCAGGTTTTTGGGGCCGAAGTAGTAAACAAAGAAGTAAAAGTGGTGATGTGCAAATGGCATGGCGGGGTGTCCGTCCCGTGATTCGTTACCAATGCCAGCCCCTGCCGAGGGTGACACTGGGGGTCATTCATACTGTATGTAAGTAGTAGTACACACACACACGAACACTGTAGCATTGCATCGTTGGGGGG
>JARHUK010000332.1:0-11528 GCA_031001725.1 Pseudopyricularia javanii
CAACAAGGGAGATCGGAGATGCTCGGGGCGGGAAAACCGACGCGGGGGGCGGGGGCCAGTGGAGGAGATCCCGGTACTTTGTCCGGTACCACCAGATGGGATGAAGGCAACTTGGGCTTTGTGTTTTGCATTTTGCAATCGAAAAACCAGACTTGACAAATCAGAGAGTGCGATGAAGGAGAATGATAAGATAAGGCAGAGCAAGATGGACCGGCGGCCGTCTCAAGTGTGCTGCCAAATGCACTGCTACCCTGATAAGAGTACGGCGTCATGTAAATAAGATGCATTTGTTAGTGCCGTGGATGTGGGCCAACCAGCTTCTGTGTGCCGGTTGAACCCTTGCTGCACACCAACGTCTCAGCTCCATACCCCAGATATCAACCTGGTATAGCCACTGATATGGTACCATGCGTTGGCCGGCGGCTTCGTTTACCAACATGGCCAAAGGATGGCGTATCATGAGAAAAACCCTGTGTGGTATTGCGTGGTAATAAAAGCCGACGCCCCGGACTATCGCGGTTGCATTGAGCGTGATATGCATCCTTTATACGCCAAAAACACCATCCAGTCATTGTCGAGATCAGCCGGCGACGGAGGAGGTGATTTGTACCACACTATGCTGAGGATCAAGACTACCGAAGCTTGCAGGGACATTTGGCCTAGATCTTGGCGACTTTCAGCCTCAGATGCAGGTCTACACCTTGAAGCAGCAACCATTTTACTGGGAGAATGGTATCGTCTGTCGGCCTTTGGTGACGATGCCCCCAAAGGATTTGCGGGTTTTGTGACTCAAGCACAACAGGCGCGAGCTCTTTGTGGGCTTCTCAAGCCCTCCAGGCTGCTTTCTCATCACCGCACAGAAGAGGACGTTGGGTGATGTGGTGGCAAGTGCCTTGAATGCATCTAATCCCACAAGATGTGGGATCGAAATCCCATCGCCGGCATGGGGGACAGTGCCTCGGTACTCGGTCGGTTGGACCAGCTAAGATAAAAGCGCCTTCAAAACCACACTCGGCACTAGCGACGACGACGGGCAATCACCCAATGTTGCGAGGGGCGGAGGCACCGCCATGGCCGACAACGCCTCAGGTATTCGGCCATCTCGAGCATCCGACCGGCCCAGACCAAAGTATGTGACCACAATTCGACGGCCGCCTCTCGTCATTGATTGTTTTCGAGTACGTGCCGTGTGGGCAGTCCGGACAATGACCGAATCGCTCGTGAGACAGGTCCCCAACTATAGATGCTGTTAGTGGCGCGGTAAAGCCGGCCCGCTCCTGAGGTTGAAGGAGCGGGCGGGATAGTCTCGATATCGAAGCTGGGGCATATAAGACACCAAGGCACGGAGGCCATGTTCCAACGGAGACCGAGTATCTACTTGCCATCAACATTATGATTCACGTGCTCATGTGCTGCACGCGGCTCAGATGTGTCCCAGACACACCATGGGCTGCGTCTCAAACTTCCCCAGAGCTACACGGTGGCTCGCAGCACTCAGACAGCCGGCAACTTAAAGGGCATTTTTGGCATGCACTTCCTGACTGATACGGTTTGCGGTAGGGCCATGTTCGCCCCTCCCGAGCGGAAGCCGGTTGACTCCCAACGTACCACTATCGCCAGATCACACCACTGGCTGGTTCGTTTCGCCGTATGATCCGGCGCCATGGCAAGAAAAAGCTTGACTGGCGAGCCAAGAGAGCAGACGGGTCCACTGTCTTGTTTTTTTTTCTGTCCCTCGAAGGCGATAGCCTCAGGCTCCTTCCTGTAGATTGTAGATCCACACGCGGCGGGCTGTATCCGGGCTTCTACCAGCCCCGTAAACCCCAAGGGTTGCCAAGGGCTAGACCAAGAGGTACGTGGACTAGCCCGACCAATCCTAGCCTCTGTGGACAAAGGCGGTACAACCACGTTATTTCGAAAATAAAAAACAAAAAGACATGCATATATATGTGCATATGTTTTGCTTCTTCATCAGCTCGTGCCATCTCAAGAGAAAATGCATAAAATATGGCGCGTCGGTCAGTCAGCGGTTCTCACCGCCGGCACATCTGCCTTTAGGGTCGCAGTCGCACCGGGGCAATGAGCGGGAATGCATCGGCGGTCAAACTGCGTCACAGAGAGCGAGAGAAAAAAAACGAATGTCGGAGGTTGGGGGACTTGTGGGACGATTGTACTCATCAATGAAGGACCAGGAGGCCTCCGTGAAGCACCGTCAATCCTGCACGTGTATATGCAGTACGCTCTGCAACGATCAACAGGCAGTGGAGTTGTCCTCTCTCTATGTCTGCGTGCCTTGCTTGACGAGAGCACGATGCTACCAGAGTTGCAGATGAGCCGAGTACAACCCTGCAGCGAGTGACGAGGTCGATCGGCTTTGATTGGGTTTTGCAAAGGTTGAGAGAGGGTCTTGTCTCCCGTGGTTTTTTTTTGTGCCAAGGTGGCCGGTACATGCGGGCGCGCGGCAAGATGATGCAACCGCTTTTTTTTTTCGTCGAGAGAGTCCGTTGCTGTCCCCGCTTTAAAAATGTGTAAAATCGGGGACTTTTTCGATGCCTTTGCAAAAAAAGTGATGACGAAGTTTTCTGTCTTGCTTTGCGAGCTACTTTCCCTCTTTGATTTCCTGCAAGGCTAGGATAAACAGTTGATCTGTTTCGTAAAGGCCAGCAGCAAAGGTCGGGACGGAACGGGCGCTAGATGATCGAGCTGCCCCTGATAAGGAATGTCTAGAACTACTATGCCATTAGTTCCCATCACTCGTCAGGTCACGCTCCCGATATCGACACCATCTCTCGTCACCTGATCGACGGCGATCGATGGTGCGGGAGACCAGAGACCAGTTACCTACGCAGCCACCCCCGCGTACACCAACGGGCACACGGCCGGCAAATAGCCTGTGTGATAGCTTAGAGTTGGGGATCGAGGATCGTTGGGGGTACAGAGAGGAGGGGCGCGAGTAAGGAGAGGGCGCACGTTTTCCTTGGATCTAAAGGTGCAGATTGATGGATAAAGCATAAAAGCAGCAGAAAAGAGAGGCCCAGCCACAAGCGGTCTGCAAAAATATTATGGGTTGGGCGGCCGACAGCCCACACATGCATGGCTCCTTGGCGACGTTGTAGCGAGAGGCAAGCGATGCAGCAAAGATAATGCATGCAGCGAGAGAGTCAGAGTGCTATAGGATGGGACTCGAATTTGATGCTTACTGTACTTGACAGACCGGCGCCGGATGCAAGGCGTCCGGCATCAATGTGTCCATCGTCCATCGTTCCATCTTTGTTGAAGCATTTTTTCCATCGGCCTTGTGCGCGCAAATTCCGAATTGCAAAACGACACAGAGTCGGGGTTCTAGAGAGCTCAAAGGCCCCGGGCTCGGTTCACATCCTTGGCGCGTCGGGCTCGCGGGTTGGGTCTATGTTCCCAGCGCCCTGTGCCTGCCCTCTCAATTGGTTCTGGAAAACGGTGGCCCCAAAACGGTGAGGCATCATTGGCGGGACGGAAAGGCCAACCAGATGCCTTCACTAGTACTTACTATGCTAGGAGTACTTAAATTGAAAGGTGCGATGGGGTGGATACCACCGCAACCAACCCCCCGGCACGAATCCCAGTACCGACCTTTGGCACCAGGGAGGAATGACGCAGCACAATTTCAAGAGGGGGTGTGTGATTGGATTCTTTGGGGCCACAGGCAAGAAAAAGCTTTTACGCTTTTTGCTTGGGGGCATTTTTGGTATTGGTAAGCACCACAGGAGTAGGTGCCGGGTACTTGCCTGGGCTACAACAGGATGGATAACAAACCAGCCCCGCCAGTGGTTGAAAATACAAGGAGGCAGAGGAGTCATGAGGAAAAAAAAGTTGAAGAACAAGATGGAAGAGTGCTAAATACGCGTAAATAGAACTCTTATCGACAGCCACCTAGTACTGGTTGCGTTACGACGCTGTAAGCTTTCCATTCGCAACCACTCGCTTGTGATGATCGGGACGGCAACGGCTTTGACTAATGCACGGGCCTACTCTACTTTCCTCGGATGTGCGCAGTCATGGAAGCATCCCAAAGAGTGGAGAGTGGTTGCGGGTATGATAATATACCGTACCACTATGGGATGTACTGTATCACAGCGAGAATCGAACAAAGCAATTGTTCAGTCCCTGGGAGTTTAAATTCGGGCTGAAAAGGCATCGGGGATGATCAGTCTCGTTCCCCTGTACTCCTTAAAAGAAAACCCATCACAATTTCCCTTGAGCCCGCTCACTTGTGTTGAGTACGAGTATTGGTAGGGGGTTTTTAAAAAAAGCCCATAATTAGCAGGGAAAGTCTCCTGTCGAAATTGCAGCTCTGTGATTGGGCAGGATGGGCAGAGACAGAGAGAGGCTGCTGATCAATCTGTGCCGGAAGCCCCGGATGCTCCGGAGACGTCGGCGACTACCATCGATGCGACCACTACCAGGACGAATCGGCACGGGGTTTGGACCGCGGGCTTTCCACGGAGATAATTCCTGCTAGGTAGCAATATTACCACCCGCACCCAAGGCCCACCGGTCTATGCGGTCGGTAAGAAAGTGTAGTACATACAGTATCCATCCTATCCCCTTTGAAATCGCACCACCGTCCGATGGGACGTCGCCGTCCGTCTTGGAGAGGAAACAAACTCGTTCATGCATGGCCAGCCTCGGCATCATCACCCAAGGGGGCTGAGCCACAGTCCCTTTTTTTGTTCGCAATGGGACACAGCCACCCGGTTCGATCCATGCACGAGTGAGCTGTCCGCGTCAGAGAAACATCTGCAACGCAGCGGCGGGATGGAAAGCTGGCAGATGCATGAGGTCAGCTAGCGTTGTACGACGGTAGGCAACAGCGTTTTTGGGCGACAGAAATAGGCCGATGAGCTGACTGCGGGACTTTGACATTGATTACTGCCAGAATGAGAAACGAATGCCTGGGCAAGTCACAAATGAGCCAGCGGAAAGCGAAAGTGAAGGGTGGGGACCATGACAAGAGCGACAGCGAAAAAAGGGCTGGACCGACATGGTTACAGTTGCATGTAATTATCATTAGGGGAACCCAGCCCGGGAAACGGTCGATCTCGATGGCTGGTTTTTTTCTCTCTTTCATTTTGATGGATGACAGTACAGACAGCCCCCCAAAAAATGGACAGGGGAATAAAAAGGGGGTTCCACCACTTTCGGTGTCCTGGGAATTCAATGACTCTGCTGTCGGTGCAAAACCGCAAGATTGAAAAGCCGTTGCCCTTCCATGGCTTTGTTATTATTATTTTTTCTCATCGGGGGTGGCATTCCCTAGAAAGGGGACATGTTCTGTTTGAAACGTGGATTGGGGCGTCTTGCATGATCTTTCCCTCCGAGGCTTGCGATGGATTAAAATGGCGGGGTGCACGTTTTGCACAATAGCCCGACCACAGCCGGCCAAGTCCGGGGAGACTGCCCTGCCCAGTAGGCATATCTGCCATCCCGTGTGTGAAAGCTCGAGCTTTTTTTTTTCTCTCTCTCTTTTCCCACGGGCAGGGCAGCTGGCTGCTGTAGCGAAACTAGAGCGAGCCCGACACGTCCCATAGTGCCCGAGAGCGAGAGGTGGGAAGATGAAGGCTGGAAAAAAGCATGTGCGTGCGGCGTTCAGAGCACACAAATTGACACCTGGGCAGGATCCTTGTGCTATTGGACGCACACGCGCGTACATGTGTTTGACACACAAAAAGACACAGGATGTGGCCGGCTGAAGAGGTCCTGGTGTGTGTGTGTGCGTGTGTGTGTGTGTGGCATGCAGAAATGCCACTGATTTCGGTCTTGTTTAATGATCCGACGCCCGACCGAATCAAAACCTACCAAACGGGGCATCCGGATCGATGCGATGGCTTAAGGTCGACGTTTCCTACGCCACTTTTGGTAACACGTTATTAGCAGTAGGACTTGTCTTTTGACTTTTTGGCGTGAGGCAGCCAAGGCATTGGAGAAAGCCGGCATCGAATAGATCGGGACTGAAGGGAACCTTGGGGTACTTGTTTGTTGCTTTAGGCTAGGGTAGGCCTTCTTGTCAATAGCCATGCCATGGTTGTGTCTTCAGAGAGGGCATTTCCAAGACTGACACAAACGGTGGGATTATCCTGACTGCGCCCCCGGTCACAATCTCACCGTCTCGGCTCAGCTTGGTGGCTGACGGTATAACGCAAAAAAAGGGAAAAAAGGAAAAGGATAGAAACCAAAGTGGATTCGAGGAAGCCCACTTCATTTCGGGGCCTGGTTGGCCCCTACCCGTTGCCTGTGACTGCTGGAAGGTAGCGTTGTTGATTGGCCACCCCCCCTTTCACACGCCCCTAGATCCGCCGTTTCTCATCACCCCCAGCGACACTCAATTTGTGAATACTGCCTCCTGCACTGTACAAGGCCCCAACACTGGCACTAAATTTTCTTGTCCTAATTTCCTCAGAGCCTCCCGTTTACCAAAGCCTCTCGTCGTGCTTTTACTTTTTCTTGCCCTTTTACTCCCTCGTCGCCCAGTCTTGCCGTCCGGACCTTAATACCTTTCCCCCCCTCCTCCGTATTGGTTTGTGTAGCGCATCTGAAAGATTGATTTGCCGACCGAGTCGAGTCGTCGTGGTAACTGATCCTGCGACTCAACTCCCGCCTTCCTCCCGTCGCCAAACCTTTCAACCCACGCTCAAGCTCAACCCGCGTTGCCTTGCGTTGCGTCAGAAGCAACCCTCAACAAACAACAGCAGCAACAGCAACAGCAACAGCAACACAGCCTCCTTCTGTTGCCTCGTCTGCTTCGCAACCAACCAATCCCAACCCTACTCGAATCAACCGTCCTCGACGACAACGACCCATCGCCAGCCCAGCTTTCTTCAGTCTCCTAGATAGACCTTACCTGCCTGCTTCGACTCAGTCCTTGGTGTCCACACACCAACTCGCGGAGCTTTCGAGCTCGCCGTCGTCATCGCCTCGCACCTCGTCAATCATCAGCCCTCCGATACATCTGATACACGACACCACAATGTCCATCTTTGCCTGGTGCTCACGGCGCTCCGGCGTCTTGGCCCTCGGCTCGCTGATATCGCTGTCATACTTTGTCATTTCAAGGGAGGCCATCGCCGCCCGCCTAGGCTATAGCTATACACAACAGGACAGCCTCAGCAGCGCCCCCAAATACGTCCACGGCGCCGGCTTCTGGACCCTCGTCTATGCCTACTACTGCCTGCTGATCCACATCCTCGTCTTCTGCTTCTCCATCCGCATCAACTACTCGCTCTGGGACATCACCCGCGGCGTCGCCAGGGTCGCCACCAACAAGTCGCTCAAGGACTTGAAGTTCTCCCACCGCCGACGGGGTTCGTCCACGTCGCTTTCCAGCTCCGAGACCCTCACCTCCTCCCGCGCCTCTTCCACCTCGTGCAGTGAGGCCGGCGACCTCGACACTTCGGACTACACCGTCGAGGGTGAGCAGTCGACCAGCCACGTCCTCCACGCCATCATCATCCCCAACTACAAGGAGGAGACCGACACCCTTAGGGAGACCCTTGAGGTTCTTGCTAGCCACCCCCTGGCTCGCGACACGTACGATGTAAGTATTGAACCGTGGACAATTGAAGAATCACGCCATCCCACGTCCACGCATGTGGAATTAGATATCTCAGTCTTCTCATACTAATTTGCTTTCACAGGTCTACCTTGGAATGGAGCAGCGCGAGTCAAACGCCGAGCTCAAGGCCATGGGCTTGATCCAAGAATTCATCAAGAAGTTCCGCTCAATTGACTTTACTGTTCACCCCATCGACATTCCTGGCGAGGCCGCCGGCAAGGGCAGCAACGCCGCCTGGGCTGCTCGCAAGCTGAGCGAGAGGTACCCTCTGGCCCAGCGCAAGGACGTCTTGGTCACTGGTATCGATGGTATGTGCTCTGCTCGACTCCAATTAAAACGAACAGCGCCCTAATTAACCAATTCCTGCCACCAAACAGCCGACAGCCACCTTTCCGCCAACTACTTCACGCTAGCTACTAGCATGCATGTGGCTAACCCCGAGACGGCCACGACCACTCTGTACACCGCCCCCATCATCTTCGACAGGAACGCGCACGCCGTTCCCGCCATCGTGCGCGTTGCCGACGTCTTCTGGTCCGCTGGTGGCATCTCGGGTCTGTACACGGGCTCTACCATCGCTCCCCCGACGTCCGTCTACACCGTCCCGCTCGAGCTCGTCGACCGCGTCGGCGGCTGGGACTGTGATAGCGAGGCAATTGGCGAGGATCTGCACATGTACATCAAGTGTTTCTTTGCTCTCAATGGTCACCTCACCACCAAGGTCATCATGGCCCCGGTGAGCCAGACCAATGTCACCGGAGGTGGCCAGGGTCTCGGACTCAAGGGGCTCATCATGGACATCAAGGCCCGTTACAAGCAAGCTCAGCGCCACATGTGGGGTGCTCTCGACACTGGCTACACTCTCCGAAAGTGCGCCGAGCAGTGGCATGAGAGGAAGTACCTGGCGCGCGCTTTTAAGCCGCTGCACCAGTCCCTGGACTCGACCGACAACTACGTTCCTCAGGAGATGGAGCACAGCGACCCCGAGAAGCCCGTCGAGGCCGGCATCTTCTCCGACGTCACCCACGACACGCTTGAGAAGCCCGACTGGGAGCGCACATTCTACCTGCTTATTCGCATCTTCGAGGCACACATGCTTCCTGTCCACGCCACCATTCTCATCGTCTCGTCAACCATCTACCTGTGGGCTACCCAGGGTGCTCCCGACTACCACCGCATTGGCTGGATCTTTACCGTCTGCAACGTTCTCCGTACCAGCGGTTTCCTCGGAACCGCCTGCTACCTCTTCCTCTACGAGAACTTCCACAGGACATGCGTCGACGCCCGCGAGAAGGAGATGGTCGACGCCGGGCTGGCCAAGGGAATGAACTTTTCGAGGAGGAACATCAAGACGAACTTTATCGACTATGTGATGGTTCCCCTCGTGGCACCCCTCTTCGGATCGATCCCTTGCATGTGGGCACAAATCTGCCACATATGGACCGTAGATCTGGTCTACACCGTCAGCAAGAAGGTGACGAGGCAAAGAGCCAAGTCCATCACTCTTGCCGCCAAGGTATAGAGACTTGTCCGATTCAAGCTACCTATCTAATAACTTCATTCTCATTTGTTATCACTCTTTATGTCCAAGACACCTCCATTCAGCTATTGAGCACTCCTCAGCCAACAACTGCTCGAATCCTATGGTTCGTTCCGCAATGGATCGACCCGGCGACCTGTCCCGTCGACCTCCGCTCATCACTTTTAACTGGATATTCTTCTTACATCTTTTTTTTTGATGACGACACTTTATTAAACCACCTCTGATTCGACCACAAACTATTCGTTTCCCTACAGCGGGACGGAGGCCGACACACCAGGGACACTCAAGGCGCCGAGCGAGAAAACTCGCACAGTTTCGTGTAAATAGAGGGATATGATGTTGATATGCATGGCAAGGCATCGGTTTTTCATCACCTGGCATTTAGAATCTTGGTGGGCAAGGGAACGGGGATGGGATTTCAAAGAGGGTTTAGAACCGTCTCTTGATGTATTCTTGTTTGGTGTTTTATTTTTCTTTTGGTGTTCTTTTGGGAGCATCGGGTTCTCGACGGAGTTGTGGGAACAACCATCACTTTTTTTACGCGGGCTGGGATTTTCGGTACCTCCTTTTTTTCTCTTTGCTTTTTTCCAGATGATATCCTCTCGCAACATTCGCTTACAGAAGACTATGGAAACGGGGGCAGTCAGGGGCAAGCCGCGGCTCTTTTGGAGAGTGTGCATGGTGCGGTTGCCTGGTGGTGGCGGTTCAGAAGCCCCGAGGATGAAAGGGGTCAAGGTGTTGGTCGTCAGACGGACGGTTAGTGGGCTATTGGGCATTCGACCTAGGCGACTCGAGCTGGAGCATCGGCGGGCATGGAACGTCGAATGCTGTGGTGGCGGCTAGGAAGATGCTCTTTGTTCATCGCCTCTGCCTCGGTGGGCGGCCAGCCCCGGTAATATCTAATCAATTGTATCTACCAACTTGGGCGATGTGGTTCGGCAGGCGAACCTGGAGATGCTAATGGGAGTGGCGTGGCAGGGTGCTAGACTTGTCTGCACTTTGGCTGCAGGCCCAATGGAACGAGACTATGAAATCAAAGTCGGTTCGAAACGTATCAGTGCTATGATTGTCGTATACAAACGTGACCGAACCAATGATAACGGTAGTGTATCTTTTTCACCGAGGTTTGGGACACCAAGTACCCTCGAACCACTTGTAAGGTGAGGCCGGGAGGTCAGTGACGGCGTTCTAGCCTCCAAGGCTAGAGCTGCTCGAGATGAGGCGCATCCGTCCCTCTTTCGGAGGCGTGTGGCTTTGCGGAGGGGGTTCGAGCGGTCATGGGCCGCGCGTTGGGTTGCCTTTCTCTAGCACAGCCTCCCCAGCAGCACAGCCTTCCGAGACAAAACGTGAACTAAGCGGGCAAAACCAACCATCTAGGCTCGGACATGTACTATACGTATTTTCCTATGCAGGGGAATTGGATGGGCTTTATGTGGGAAGAATGTATTATCAAATATCTGAACAAGAGACTGGCCGTTGTGCTGCTTTGCCACATGCCTGGCGTACACAAGGCTGTAAATGCTTAAGTCGAAAGGAAGAACGCCTTAGCTCCTAGAAAGAAAGAAAAAAACCACCCACAAGAACAAATCGTCATCATTATCGGGGGCCATGAAATATCGTCCGTCACATGGCAGAAAAAAAGAAGGAAAATCAACACATCCTAGAACGACATCACCGGGCGTGGTTGATGATCTCGGCGTAGACGTCGTCTGGTATGTTCTTAGCAATGAAAAGCGTCAATGTCTTGATCTTGTCCGCCTGTAGTGCCGGGAACGATCTGAGAAGTTTGTTCGGGCTGTCGAAATCGGGTCGATCCGTCAGCAACATGTACGCAGACTCAAGCAGAAATTAACAAGCACCAGAAAGACTCACCTCGGACTCGCCATGATCTGGCTCCTGATCAACATCAGCTGCGCCACGATACACAGAATGTTCAGCCCCGGTCCGTACGCAAACAAAAAGTCCCACAGCTGCAGCACCTCTGGTAGCGGCGGCGTGCATGCGCACAGCGTCAGCACGCTGGGGAAGGCGTAGATCTCGGCCGACAGGCCCTTGACCATCAGGTACCTGCTCAGCTTCTCGTCCACTATGGCGAGGACCTTGTCGACCAGCCTCAGGCCCTTGTGCACCCCGTCCATGGCGCCGCGGATGTAGCCCGGGAGCTCCTGGGTGAGGAGCTGGTGGAAGGCAACATAGGCCTCCGCCTCGGAACGGGCGGCGTACAGGAACGGCGCGGCTAGCACGTTCATGCCCTGCACATAGGTGCCGGGCTCGCCGCCGCCAGCGTCGGAGCCCTCGGTGGTGAGCGTCAGGGCGCGCGCGCGGTTCTTGATGGCGGGGGAGGAGGAGGGGGTGTCGGCGTGGCCCGAGGTGCGGGGCCTGGCGGGCGAGTCGGGG
>JARHUK010000335.1:0-21786 GCA_031001725.1 Pseudopyricularia javanii
TCTTTGTCCTTGTCCTCCAGAGCACAGGAAAAACCTGGGCCTGTGACTGAAACTCTGCTTCCGTCGATGTGGTTGGCGGGCAAGGCTTGGTAGGCTAGAATCGGAAATTCGAGCGGGGAATGGGAAACAAACACCAGACCGCCAGTTTGGAGCCGGATTCAAAGAATTGGGGGGTGTCTTCTCGAACAAGTGGACTGCAACTGGCGATCCACGCGACATGTGCATCTGTCGGTACTCGTAGTAGGAGCAGGTAGGTAGGGGTGGTATAGTCGATCAGGCACGGGTATCGCGGTCGGTCGGTCGGTCAGCTCAGCAGCGGTGATGCTCGATGCTTGGGTCGGGCATGCTGGCAACAAAAGACCCAGAGAAAGCCTCACCGCACCGCCGACTCTTTACAACGTAAAATGGAGTTAGTCATAGGCGGAGACAGAAAACCAAAGACTGCCTCCAAGGTCCAGACGACTCCATGTTCCCTGGCGTCATCCCAGCTGTGTCCCGGTCCGTATGTACACAATGAGATCAGCGAGACGGTGTGCTTGCACAGCAGGTTTGCAGAGCACGTATCGTAAACTTTACCATGCCCCGGCTGACGGGAGGATGTTGGTGAGCACGAGGCCTACGTAGATGTCGAAGGGTGGAAATGTACACGATTGGTGGCAGTCACAGCAGAGTACAGACAGTCGAGAATTGTCGG
Organism: Pseudopyricularia javanii; assembly: GCA_031001725.1. Taxonomy (NCBI): domain Eukaryota; kingdom Fungi; phylum Ascomycota; class Sordariomycetes; order Magnaporthales; family Pyriculariaceae; genus Pseudopyricularia; species Pseudopyricularia javanii. The sequence goes on from JARHUK010000335.1 coordinate 695, forward strand.
TCAGCGGTGTGAAAGCGAATGAGTGGCCGTGCAGGGCTGGTTGCATATATTGTCTTGAACAAGGTCACCGGGCTTCTTCGTCCGGAACAAACGAGGTTGACGGTGGGTAGAGAAAAACAATACCTATTGAAGCAGAAATCCGAGTCCACCAGCAGCTGAAATCAATCAGCCCCCCTTCCATCTGAGTGAAGCAATTATTATTACGATGGGCTTGTTTGTACTCAGTGCTGGATGGTGGGATGACAGCCCAGGATGGACGGCAAGGACAGCTGAGCATAATCTGTTCCCCGCTTGAAACCGCCCCGCACTCGCTCACAAAACCAAACGTTGCTGCTTAACTGCCGAGAGTGGGAAAGAGGGACTGTGACTGCACTGCACGGCGCGACACTGAACTGAACTGGATTGCACCGCACTGCACTGCACCGCACTGCGTTTTGTGGGCTTCCATCTCGTCTGAAATCTCTACCACTCTATCCATCATCTCCATCAGGCCCAACCCATCAGACCCTGTTTAATAAGAATGCAACATTCTGGACCAAACCGTGTGTGAGAGGAAACGAGGGCCGGCCCCAGATAAAAAAAAAACAGACGAACCCGACTATCTGGTTGACCACTTCACAATACCACACGACAGTGATGCCAAGACCGCCCCCCGTCGCGCCGACGCCAGCAGCACCAGCATGAGCATGAGCTCTTCTTCTGCCTTGGATACACCGATCCCAAAATGGTGTTTGCATCGCTTCTGCCATCCTCCAAGTTTGGATCGCGTGCGACGAAAAGTGTCTCTGCCCAGCGGCCCAAGTTGACGTCGCCGCGCCCAAGCTCCACAAGTATTGCGTCCACTGCCTCCTCGACCGCCTCCGCATCCACACCTACGACGTGTCCCGCCCCTGCTGCCCACGGCCACGAGTTCATTCTCGACCAAGTACAGCTGCCCCTGATCCCCGACCAGCCACCCGATCTCAGAGAGCTCAACAACTGCCTCGTCGCCCTCGCTGCCGTCTTCCCCGATGTCCAGCTCGATGTATTCCGCGAGATGCTCACGACCTTTGACTGCGAGTCGCGCCTCGCTGTCGTCGCCGACACGCTGGTCAAAAACCGCGCCTCCTGGGTGAAGGGTCGCTGGAGGTTGCCCAGCGACGCCGACAGTCAGCCGTCGGCTGCTGAAGTGCCAGACGCCAGGGATGAGCCGCGGTCAGCACACACCGGCCTCGTGCCGGCCAAGGAACGCTTTCGGAGCACCGAGTACAAGGAGGCGGTCAAGACACTGGCTCTTCACGAGTTCAAGGGCCTGTCGCGATCCTCTGTGACTGCAGTCCTGGCAGAACACAACTACTCATATCTCGAAGCGCGTTCCACTTTGGTCGACGTCTCCTCCAAATCATGGCGCTTCACCATGGCGAACCTGTTCACCAGAAGGAAGGCCCCTGCTCCCGCAACGGCGGCCGAGGCAGCAGACAGCCATCCCCTAGTAATTTGGAAATCCTCTGGCAAGGGCTCGATCATACCCATGATACGGTCTACTGGCAATCCGGAACTGGATTACGAGCTCTACTACGAGCTGGTTGCCCCGCTGAAGCTCAAGGCCAGAGCCGACCAAGAACACAAGGATCGGGTTCTTGCTGTCGTACTCAACATGGAGGAAGCTGAAGCCGCCGATGCAACGCATGAGTGCGCCTGTTGCTTTTCTGATGCGACTTTTGAGGAGATCACTGTCTGCAATACCAGCAGCCATGTGCTGTGTTTTCGGTGTATACAGCACTCAATAAAAGAGGCTGTGTTTGGCCAAGGCTGGCAACGGAGCATCAACAAGGAGATGGGAACGCTGCGGTGCCCCGCTGTAGACTCGGATGAATGCACCGGTTGCATCCCGACAGATCAGATTCACCGGGCCATGCTCGAAGAGAAGAACGGCGCCGAGGTCCTGCACCGTATGGATCAACGCCTGGCAGAGCATGGCCTCATAGCGAGCGGCCTGCCGCTCGTGCGCTGTCCATTTTGCGATTATGCTGAAGTTGATGACCTGTATACGCCTTCGGGAGAGCAGAAGCTGCGTCTCCGTGCGGATAGTATTCTCAAGGTCGCCTTCATCTCTCTTTGTCTCGTAACAGTGCCGCTCCTGCTGCCACTCGTGGTCTTTTCGTCATTACTGTGCCTGCTGTTCGCCTCGCAACAGGGTCTGGGCGATCTTCTAAGGGCAGAGGTCAAAAGCGCACTGACAAGACACCAGCGGCGCCGGCGCGGGTTAAAGTTCACGTGCCAGTCGCCGTCGTGCAAGCGGACGTCGTGTCTGTCGTGCAACAAGGCGTGGTCCGACATACACGTCTGCCACGAGTCGGCGCTGGTGGCGCTGCGCACGCAGGTGGAGCAGGCCATGAGCATGGCCATCAAGCGCGTGTGCCCGCGCTGCAACACGTCGTTTGTCAAGACGGCGGGCTGCAACAAGTTGACCTGCCCCTGCGGGTACAAGATGTGCTACGTCTGCCGCAAGGACATTGGCGGCACCGGCTCGGGCGACGACGTCGGCTATCGCCACTTTTGCGACCACTTCCGGCCCGAGGGCGACCCGAGGCCTTGCAACCAGTGCAACAGGTGCAACCTTTGGGAGGCCGAGAACACCGAGGCCGTCCTGCAGGAGGCCAGAGACGAGGCCGAGCGCAAGTGGCTCGAGGCCGAGGGCCAGGCTCTGAACGGCGCTGAGAAGAGGTTTCTCGAGACCGGCGTCGCCACGGGGCTGCGGTCCTCGAGGGCCGGCAGGCAGGGCGCGTTCCGGTTTCGACCGGAGCTCCTAGCCAAGGCCAACTGGCCGAGCCTGTCGACCGTCTGCGACACCATCATCGAGGGCCTCTTTGTATAAAGACATGCTCCACGGATTGCTTGTCGCTTACCTCGGCACATTTCTTGTGCTGAGGGAGTGTCCCGTTAATATGCACTCATAAGCACGTTCCTACACAGACCACTGTCTCATCTTTCAACTTTCGTTCAATGGGTTTTATTACAATTTCTTCCTCTATCACCACTTGTATTTCCTCTCTCTCTTTCTTTTTGTTATTTGGTTCCGAAAAGCTGCATATGTGTGACGGGGACAGGGAGTGTGACTGCGATGGTTCGGCGTTTGTTTGGTTCGCTTTTTTCTTTCTTGTGCTTCAACATGGGCGATCGTTTCTACAAAACAGGCTTTTGACGCGATGAGACACATGGCGAAAGAACGCCGTTTACATAGTATACCCCGGGATATTCAGCTAGAAACAATATTTCACTGAGAATTTAATTTCCAAACATAACTGAATATGAGAACATGGAAAGCCAGAAAGAAAGTACCATAATTACACATGAAGGTTCCCTTTCCAAAGCCTATAAATCATACAACCATGGTCGATATCAAAATATCAAAACAACGTCTCCTTGCCATTTCCCCCCAAGGTCCCAGACAGACCTCTTAGCACAGCTCTGCGGCAGCGCCGCCAATGGCCAGCTTGCCAGTCTCCTTGACCTTAGTCTGGAAGGTGACCTTGTTGCCGTCCTTCCACATCTCGGTGACGAGCGTCTGGCCGGGCAGGACGACGCCAGCGAAGCGGACCTTGATGTTCTTGAATTTGCCGAACTTCTGGTAGACGGCCTTGCCGGAGATGCCGAACGAGCAGAGGCCGTGGAGGATGGGCTGAGGGAAGCCGCCAACCTTGGCGAACTGGGGGTCGACGTGGAGCGGGTTGTAATCGCCGCTGAGGCGGTACACAGCCGCCTGCTCCTCCGTGGTGCGCTCCTCGACGACGGCGTCGGGTGCGCGCTTGGGCGGCGGGTTGGCAGCCGTGCTGGCGCCGCGGTCCTGGGGCTTCTTGGGGCCGCCGAAGCCGCCGCAGCCGCGAAGGAAGACGGCCGACTCGTTGTAGAAGATCTCCTCGCCCGTCTCGGCGTTGACAGTGGTGACGCCGTTGCGGAGGACGGCCGCGCTGCCCTTGTCCACCACCTCAAGGAGCTTGCCGTGCGACACGAGCCTGCCCGATGTAGGGATGGGGTACTTCTTGATCTCAAGGTACTGCTCGCCGTGCAGAAGCATCATGGGGTTGAAGTTGGGCACAACCTCGTCCATGCTGAAGGGCATGTCGGCGTTGAATTGCGGGATCACACCAAAGGTCGGGAGGACTTGGAAGTCCTCGGCTCCCTCACTGTCAAGACCATTGAGTCAGCGTGCTGGAAATGGCAGAGCACAATATGGAGAGAGGAACGAAAACACGTACAAAATATAGTTGAGGTCTGTCCGCTTAGCGCCAATGCCGAGGTTGTACAGGATCGAGTCGCGCTCGGTAAAGACAAACTCGGTTCCCTGTGTCTTGGCCTCTTTGGCGCGCTGGATAGCATCGAGATACTCGTTGGACGCAGAGCCGCTCTGGAGTAGGAAATAAAACGTCAATCATTACTGTTCTCATTCTGAGGATCTCTAAGCTAACCAAGTACATGGAGACAAAGAAGACAACCATATTTGATCATGAAGATAGGCGTGACACATCAACGTATATTTAAAATTCAGATGAGAGGGCGGCTTCATACCTTGCCCGACTTGTTGTCCATGTTCTCCATGATCTTGCCTACACTGTCCGACGACTTGAAGGGGTGGTCCGCCCTGCCGTCGTCAAAGTTGACGATACGAGCCAAGTTCTGGGCCACAGCCTCGGGGGTCAGGGGCACGTCGACGGGGAAGCCGTGGCCACCGCTACGCTGCCACCTCGTGGCGCCCTGCCAGCCACTGCCGACCTCGTAGAGACCTCCGGTGGGGTTCTCGGGGATCTTGTCGCTGCAGAGAGCCAGGACCAAGGGTGCAATGTACTCAGGCTTGAAGGCCTGCACAAGCTCCTCGGGGAGGATAGTCTTGGTCATTTGCGTGCCGGCGTTGGGGGCGATGGTGTTGACAAAGATGTTGTACTTGGCACCCTCAAGGGCCAGAGCACGCGAGAATCCGAGGATGGCGCATTTCTGTCAAGTTTATCAGCACTCAAATCACACCATGAAGCCAAAAGGCAGAATTCAAAACTGTTACTTACGGCGGCAGCGTAGTTGGCCTGGCCAAAGTTTCCGTAGATACCACTAGTGGAAGTGGTGTTCACAATGCGGCCGTACTTCTGCTTCAGCAGGTATGGCCAAGCAGCCTTGGTGATCTTGTAGGTTCCACGGGCATGCACGTTCATGACAGGGTTCCACAGGTTGTCGTCCATGTTGGTGAATGCCTTGTCCCTCAGAATGCCGGCGTTGTTGATGATGATGTCAATGCGGCCAAAGGCATCAATGGCAGCCTTGACAACGGCCTCGCCGTCCTCAGCCGAGGCCTTGACACCGATAGCCTTGCCGCCCAGCGCCTTGATCTCGCTGACGACCTTCTCGGGGTCGGCCAGGTCGTTGACGACTATCGAGGCACCACCCTTGGCAAGGGCCAGACAGTAGGCGCGGCCGATACCGTTGCCTCCACCAGTGACAAGGGCAACCCGGCCCTTGTAGTCGACGGGCTCACCCTTGTCGTTGGCGCCCAGCTGGGTCGACTGCTCGAGCAAGCCAAGGAAGTCGTTGGGGCCATTCGGGTACTGAGGCTCCGAGAAGTCGATGACCTTGTTCCACTTCTTGATAACAGCTCCAGGAGTATATGTCTCGTCACACTTCAGGAGGAGACCGCTGGAGCGCTCCCATCGGAGCTTGGCGCAGTGGCCACCGCCGACCTCGAAGATTCCGCCGTTCTCGCTCGTGTTGTTCTTGTGGACCAGGACGGCAACCAGCGGCACGACCCACTCGGGCTTCATGAGAGCCAGCAAGTCCGGGGGCATGATGGTCTCGGTCATGCGACTTGCGGCAATGGGTGCAATGACGTTGGAGATGATGTTGTACTTGACACCCTCCTTGGCGAGGGTCTCGGTGAAGCCGACCATGGCCAACTTGGCGGCCGAGTAGTTGCACTGACCAAAGTTGCCGAACAGACCGGCGGCCGAGGCGGTGTTGATGACGCGGCCGTACTTTTGTTTCCTGAAGTAGGGCCAGGCGGCGCGTGTGCATTTGTAGGCGCCGGTGACGTGAACCTTGAAGATGAGGTCCCAGTCCTGGTCGGTCATGTTCTTGAAGCTGACATCGCGGAGAATGCCGGCGTTGTTGATGAGTACATCGACGCGGCCGAACGCCTTGATGGCGGTCTCAATGATCTTGTCGCCGTTCTCAACCGAGTCGTAGTTGGCAACAGCCTTGCCGCCCGCGGCCTTGATCTCGTTTACAACGACGTCGGCAGCCTGTGAGAGGTGGGATGTGTGTTAGCTGACATGTGAGACTAAAGCAAGAGCGGTCGTGGTGGTGGTCGGGGAGGAGGCGCAAATGCTGGCAGTACTACTAACCTTGCTCGAGGTTCCCTCTCCCTTGAAGGAGCCGCCCAGGTCGTTGACGACGACGCTGGCTCCCCGGCTACCGAAAAAGGTAGCGTATGCCTTGCCGAGACCACCGCCGGCACCGGTGACGACGACGACCTGGCCGTCGTAGCGCAGCTCTCCAGCCATGATTGTGTGTGTGTATGTATGTATGTATGGGGGTTTTTGGAGGGAATTTGGTAGAAAAAGAGGTCGTTTCTGAATCGGGGCACGACGGCCTGCTATGGAAGATGGATGGCTTTGATGGAGGATGGGAGAATGGAGGTAGGGAAAAGAGTCAAGGAAGAAAGAGGACAATTGGATGTCTGCCAGGACTGTAAATAACAAGACGAGTCCGACACGGCCACAGATGGTGTCGGCAAATCGGACGGGTAGAACGAAGCTGACTGGCAGCTCCCAGCAACGATTAAGCCGAGGCTTCCCCCAGAGTCGTGCAGTGCAGCAACGGGCGGGCCTCTGTGCGGGTGTGGGCGTCCCTCTTTTACCGCGGTCGATATGCGGGGACGCTAGACCCGTTTAGTTGGTCTGGGGTGGAACAGGAGAAGTCGACGGCCGCGGCACATTTCACATGCCAGCCGCCAGCCACTGCAAGCAAGCAAGCAAGCAAGAGTGACCTCAGTCAAGTGGGGCCAGCCCAGCACCCTCAAGCTCAAGTCAGCTGGGGCAAGCCCTCCTCAATCCGGGGCAACCGCCAGCCTGGAGAGAGCAGAGCCTAGCCTAGGTGCCGACAGCACATCTTCAGCTTTCTTTCTCCTCCGAATAATTACAGTCAGCCCTGTAGGTACGATTGTCCGAGTGGTTTTGTTTTTGCTTTTGGTGCTCGGTTCAATGTTCGAGTAAAATCCATCCTCGGATTTCTGTCACGTCAATTGTCGCTGTCACCAGAATTTCCAGTTGACGAAATAACTGCCGCTACCGACTCCCGCCCCCACCGCTGAACCACGCCCTCGCAAAGTATCCAATATTATCATTTATCCCCTGGATGCCATCGCCGGCTTCTGTTGACAGGCACCGGAACAAGCTTGTACCGTCGTTTCCCCGGGCTGCCGGTGTCGGTGCCAGTGAATTCGAAATATGCAAACTCTAATTCCGGGTCGTGACGCCTAAGGAATTCTTGACGTACAAATAAATCCACTGGCAACATATATTTCTAGAAATCTTTCCCAACGACATCGTGATATCGCTCACTTTCCGTCCATGGAGGGGCGGGGTCCCGCACTTTTTTGTCGATGCAAAGCTGTCGGTGGCAAACACAGCAAGCAAAGCCTTAACCTGCCAGCGCTAGTCTAGTTAGTATCTTGCCAACACAGATGCGTAAACCTGAAACCTGTCAGGACCCGGCCGGACTTTAGATATTCACCATCTGCAGCTAGCTCTATCAGAGACCGTAGTAAACCCAAGCCATCTCTACTGCAAGCCCGACCAGTCTAGGCCAGCTAGCGCCCGGCTAGACCAACCCACACAATGGCCGCCGTCATATCATCAGCCACCCCCGACGCCCCCCTGCAGTCCCGCATAGTCGACGACAAGTCCCCAATATGCGTGCCCTTCATCCTGGAGCGCCTGGCCGCCTGGAGGAGGGCCCGGGGCGGTGACGGCGACGGCGACGGCGACGGGCGGCCCTTCTTCATCGGCCTCAACGGCGTCCAGGGCGTCGGAAAGACCACCCTCGTCCGCGCCCTCGCCGAGACGCTGCAGCAGCGCGAGATGCTCGAGACCCTGGTCGTTAGCATCGACGACTTTTACCTCACCCACCAGGACCAGCTGGCGCTTGCCGAGTCGCAGCCGGACAACTCACTGATCCAGTATCGTGGTGAGCCGGGTACGTGAAGCTACCATTTTTTTTGTACTTTTCCAATTCGTACCTAGGAGGTGTGTCACAGGTACAAAAACCCATCTGCAGGAATAAAACCATGAACCTGAATCTTGATTAACAATCCACGCAAAAAAAAGGCACGCACGACATCGGGCTGATGCGCGCATTCTTCTCCGCCATCGAAAACTCCCAGCCCGCCAAGGTACCCCAGTACGACAAGGCCGCCTTCTCCGGCCTCGGCGACCGCAGCCCAGAACCGACCTGGCCCAGCGTCAACGGCCCCGGCCAGCGCCCCGTGCAGGTCGTCCTGGTGGAGGGCTGGTGTGTCGGCTTCCGCGCCCTGTCCCCCGACGCCGTGGTCGCGCGGTGGAGCGACACCGAGACCCGGACGCTGCGGAACCACCGCACCGAGCACCTGCTCTTCGTCAACCAGAGGCTGGCCGAGTATGACGACGCGCTGACCGACCGCCTCGACGCCTTCGTCCACGTCGACGCCGAGGAGCTCGGTTACGTGTACGAGTGGAGGCGCGAGCAGGAGGACCAGCTGAGGAGGGAGAGGGGTGCGGGCATGTCGGACGAGCAGGTCGTCCGGTTCGTAGACGCCTACTACCCCGCCTACGAGCTGTACTCGGATGGCGTCCGGGCCGGCGTGCTGTTGCCGGGGAGGCCGGGCTGTCAGCTGAGCATGGTTGTCGATAGAGACCGCCGCGTCAAGGAACACTTTGTTCTCTAAAGCACCTTGGCCTTGGTGACAGATGCACGCGATGGCCTTGGCTGCAAAACAACCCAATAATAAAGGGAATTTGTTCATTAGTCAACATTAAAAGCGAGAAGCAACCCAAGTCACCCTCAGCTACCTTCTAAGCCCTGTCTCAAGAAAAATAAACCATTGTTCCTTGGCCTGTTGTCGTAGCTCATCAATCATATCGGTTCGTAAACGAGATTTTCAGGCAAGTGACTTTCCTCCAGGTGCAAAACAAATGGCAGCAAAGGATGCAAGTCTGACGCCATACCAGAAAGCAAAAAGCAAACATGGCCACACGTGTGCCGCTGACAGGATTCTCTCAATATCGCCTCCGGTCCGAGACCTCAGAGTAGGCTGTGGGTAGGTTATACACTGTCTTCAAAGGTTCATGTCCTTTCCTTTCATCATACCCTCACCCTCCTGCTTCAGACTTGTCAAAGCCTCTTCAATCTTCTCTGTCCTGCTCCGGACAGCGCGTTCTCTCGCTGAGATCTGGTCCTCATATTCGCCAACGATCTGACGCTTTTCTCGGCGCGCTGCTTTGATCTCGCCCACCAGGTCGCTGAACCGCTCTAGAAACCAGTCTCCGCACTCATCCCAGTCGTTCACGGAAAGCTGCGCGAAAAAGTGATGTTGCGAATTCTCATCTTGATCCTGGTAATGAGCCAACTTCTGTTCAAGCGTATCGCCGGAGGAGGGTGTGTTGGATCTCTGGATGGCGGACCGGGCCGGGTCGTGGTCAAAGGACTCATTTTGAAGGTCTGCGTACGTCATGTTAAAGAGCGTCCTGTCCTCGTAATCCAGGCTGAGGCGGCGCTTCTTGTGATGTTGCGCGGCAGGGGCCTCACGGCCACTGTTTGTCAGTAAAACGGCACTCTTACGTGTGCCGGTAGGTGCCGATGGAGGGGGGAAGTCTTGCTGCCTGGCAGCGGCGAAAGGAGGTGCAACGGTGGTGACGCCGTTTGGCCGAGGCCAGTTGTTCGCCAAATCCGGTGGGAAGCCGACCGCTTGACTCCTGCCAGGACCTGGCGGTAATTGGCTGTTGGTAAGCCGGGGAGTGCGCTGCCCTGCGGTATCCTCGTCTTCCTGAGACGCAACTTCATTTTGCTCATCTGGCGGCACAGGTATCTGCTGTACGGTGTCCAGGTTATAGAACTGCGCCGACATATGCTGATCAAGATCCCGGGAGCGTCGATCGATGAGGCTTTTGGGAACTCCGCCACGCCCGTTCTGGTATCTCACAGGCGAAACGTTCAACTCCTCTTGTCGGGGGTAGACCGGAGCTTCCACATAAGATCGTCTTCTGCCTGCGTCTTGGTAGCCCTGATTGACGTCTCTAGCGTCACGTATTGCGTATTTGCTGTGCTTCAACGGCTTCCTAGGCGTGGACCCAGCGTCGGACTTGTCGGTGTAGGGGTCTTCGGGGACCGTATGCGCCTCGGCGCGCTGACCGTTCTGCAGCCTAGTGTGCGCGAGCGATGGGTTGTGTCCGTTGGGTTGCTCAAAACTCGGCATATAGCCTTTGTCATTCACAATAAAGGGGCCATGCTCTGAAGTCCTAGCTGCCACGGGTGCAAAGGCGCGATTGTACTGAGCCTGCGGCTGATGCGCCTGGATAGAGTTTACAGGGGCTTCCCGAGTGTCATTTGCAGCTGGCTGTTGCCTATCGCGAACCGATTGCCTATCACTGTCAAGGAGGGACCCCAGACTAGATTCCTCCCAGGTATCGTGACGAGGTCGGTCGGTCACAGTTTGTGCGCGGACACCATCCGAGTTTGCGCGTATCCGCTGAGAAGCCTGAGTCTGTGCCAAACCCAAGGGTACCCCCCTCGGTATGCCCGAGACTGGTGGCAGGTTTGATAAGTGACGTGTTCCTGGCTTGGGAATAGGCAGTTTGTGTGCGTCTGCCAGCTGCTGGTTCGACGCTTGGCGCCTATGGGGGACTTGGGTTGGTGGTGGAGTCAGCTCCTGCTCCTGCTGCTGCTGTCTACGCTCTTGTAGCTGCTGTTGAAAGTGGTCGTGTAGTTCCTGTGGCTGGAACATGTGCGGAGGATATTCCCTTTGCTCTTTTTGTTGCTGTGGTTGCTGTGCCGACTGAGGGCCGCCCGTATCCTGTGATCCAGGTTGGGCATCTCCGTCCTTAGAAGGATGGCGGATGAACGTGAGCATCCTATTACCCTTGTTGAAAGGCAGCTTGCTTGACACGCTGGGCATCGTGTCAGGAGAAAAAAAACAAAGATAGCGCAGCGTGGCTATACCGGCGTTGCCTCCACCCAGGCTTGACTGTTTGTTTGTCGCGGTTTGGGTTTGGATGACGCGTTTTGAAACCACGATTCCGGACTGACGCGAGAGTATGTACCAGCGAAAGCGTCAAGAGGCGACATGTGTACAAACGCTCCAGGAATTCGACTGTATGGCGGAGTTCGTTTTGATGTTTGGCCAGGGCGGTGCAGCTCTTTGGGTTGAAGTTGCGAGCCAATGTCACCTAAGACACAGCCCAAGGCGAATGGATTCTGGAGGTGTAAATTGGAACAATTGAGTCCCAATGCCTCGCGGCAAAGGATTGCAGAAAGCACTTCCTGACTGCAGATTCTTAGCAGATGCCTGCGATGGGCTGGTCGGCCAAGGGACCGGCGGCGTATCGTACTTCAAGTGAAGCGAATCAAGACGACGACGGGTGCCCGAGGTCAGTCGCGATGTTGACTTTCCACGAAATCAGGTGCTGGAGACAGGGATCAGCATTTAGAGTGGGCCGTCATCACTGAAGCTGCAGTGCCAATGGGGTGGATCCCCAAGCTCAAAGGCTGCATTTGGATTGTAGCTGGGGCGAAGATTGCGATACTTGGGGTAGATCGGTTCTACAGCCGTTGTAACAAGACGCCTGCCTACATAACAGCCTTGGTTATCATGGGTGGTAGACAGGGCAAACGCAGCTTACCGTTAGTAATTCTAGAGAACCATCAAGTCCAAGTTTCAATGTCTATTGCCGATGCTGCTCATTCCCATCACTTGGAATATCCCATGGTGCAGGGTCGGTGGAGCAAGCAAGACCCGCCCCCGCCACCAGCAGCAGCGAAGTCGGCCATAACTTCCCTTGGCACAAGCCGTTGGGAGACGTCAGAGCCTTTTGTATTTCAAATCATCTCCAGACGGGTCTAAATAAAAGTATACAGACAACAAAAAGAAATTGGCACCCGAGGTCCTGCGGCACCTCTATATACGTACTACTCACCAGCAAATAAAGCAGGAGACCTTCAAAGCAGCCGACTTGAGAATTGCGCACAACTGGACACCACCCAGGTAACTAACCATGGCGCCATCTCTCGAAGCCCCCGAACCCGTCCAAGAGGTGATAGACAACCCGCTGAAGGCGAAGCCGCAGCTTGTCGCCCCCGAACCAGAACACTGCCCTGGGCCCGAGTCCGAACGAGCCGGCACCGCAGACTCATGCGCAGGCTGCCCCAACCAGCAAATATGCGCGTCGGCACCCAAGGGCCCCGACCTCGACATACCCCTGATCTCGGCGCGGCTCGCGGGCGTCAAGCACAAGATACTAGTGCTCAGCGGAAAGGGCGGGGTGGGCAAGTCGACCTTTACGAGCCTGCTGGCGCACGCCTTCGCGACGAACCCGGACAGCTCCGTGGGCATCATGGACACGGATATCTGCGGGCCGAGCATACCCAAGATGATGGGCGCCGAGGCCGAGACGATACACATCAGCGGGGCGGGCTGGTCGCCCGTCTACGTCATGGACAACTTGGGTGTCATGAGCATCCAGTTCATGCTGCCCAACCGAGACGACGCCATCATCTGGAGGGGCCCCAAGAAGAACGGGCTCATCAAGCAGTTCCTCAAGGATGTCGAGTGGGGCGACCTTGACTTTCTCCTAGTCGACACGCCCCCGGGCACGAGCGACGAGCATCTGAGTGTCAACACCTACCTGAGAGAAAGCGGAATAGACGGCGCCGTCGTCGTCACCACGCCCCAGGAGGTTGCTCTCCTCGACGTGCGAAAAGAGATAGACTTTTGTCACAAGGCCGGCATCCGGGTTTTGGGCATCGTGGAGAACATGAGCGGCTTTGTCTGCCCCGGATGCAAGCACGAGAGCCAGATCTTCCGGCCGACGACGGGCGGTGGCAGGGCGCTCGCAAAGGAAATGGGCATAAGATTCCTTGGCTCCGTGCCACTGGATCCTAGTATCGGTATGGCTTGTGACTATGGCGAGAGCTTTTTCGACAGCTTCCCCGACAGTCCGACCTGCGCCTCGATTGAAAACGTGGTGCGAGGGCTGGCCGAGGAGCTGGGGCTTGCTGCGGACAGTGTACTTCCTCCAAGGGAAAAATGAGGCTCGATACAAAACCAGGGGACTGACCCAATATACCCGTATCGACGTCACACATTCTATCAAGTAAATCGTGTCGGGCCAGAGCCAAAGATACGCACCACGTCCAGCTGTGGAACAAAAGACTGGCGGGGGAGTCTCATGCAGCACCCAGCTTCGCCGGAATGTCCTCCAGGTCGTCTGCTGACTCAATATCTATGACCTTGCCGACCTCGCTCGTATTCCTCATCAACTCCTTTGCGCCAGCGTAGATCATCCTCAGCTCGCTGTTGCAGGTGATGGGGAGGTAGTAAAGCATGACGTAGGGCACAGACATGCGGCCGGATGACTGTCGGTGTTGTCAGCCAAGGTTTGCTCCGTTGTGGTAACAAGAGGAGAGGGGCGGCCATATTATCTCCGAGCTGAGTCTTACCAGAGTCACGGGGTAGCTGAGAAGTACAAAGCGAGGGGAATGGTCTGGGAGGTCATCGCTTAGCTCCTCCAAGCTCTTGTATACCGTCTTGTCTTCGTCCTGGCGAATCTCGTGTGTGTTTTTGTCGATCATGTCTAGTTCTCAGGTTAGTGCAGTTCATAGCGAGGACATTAAGGACAAGCTCTACTTACAAATCACAGCCTGAGGGTCATTTGCCCTTGATGTTCCCAGTCTGAATTTCCGCAGGTGATCTTTGGTCTCCTGCGAGAAGGTGTACAACCTAGATTCAGAACTCTTAAAGACCATTTCAGTCAGCATCTTTTCTCGTTTCATTCGGACGGGCAACGGTTGTAGCGTTGAGAATGAGCAGGTAGGTGGATAGAGGTACCTACCATTGTGTCTGATGGCGGCCTGGCGATACTCCGAGACAAGTAAACGTGGATGGGTGGTAGTTTTAAGCGAGTTGCCAGATGAACCACTTTTCCAAGTCAACCCGGAGATTTTCAACACACGAGACGTGTCTGATTTCCTGTTACTTGGTTCTCTGGCGCCCGCTGCTTGATATATCTATCCCCAAGGTAGCCAGCCAGCCAAAAATGAGGCTCCGTGACGCGGGGCGATGATGGGATGGGTGACAATGCTGGATGAAATACCCCGCTGCCCCACGTCCGATGAGCTCACCAATGCTAGCAAAGCCGGCAATGCCGAGAGTGACGATGACCCCCTTCTTCGCGTGCCCTTTTTTGTCCACCGAAAGTCACACAAGACATATACTCTTGAACCAACCCGTCAATATCGACCGGTGATGTTAGCTCGTCTTTCGCTTTTAGCCAGACATATTTCCAGGCCGTTGCCCAGCCTTCCACCTCGCGCATCTTTCGCAAAACCTGGTCTCTTGAGCGGCATCATGGCTTCCGCGGACGAACGTAACTCGCGGACTATCCACACTGCAGCGTGCCTTATCATTGGCGATGAGGTTCTCGGCGGAAAGGTGGGCTCGGCACCAGCTTCACTGAAGCTACATATCAACAGTACATTCCTAAAAACTTGAGACTGACCATTTGCGTCCTCTCCTTTCCTTTGTACTACCTCGTCATAACAGACTGTCGATGTAAGTGGAACGACCGGCGGCGGCTAAGTGGTGGACAAGCTCCCTCATAATCCCAGGACTAATTAAAAACGCAGACAAACTCAGGCACAGTTGCCAAGTGGTGCTTCCAGTTGGGCATCAACCTGAAGAGGATTGAAGTCATTGAAGATGACGAGTCCGAGATTATGGAAGCGGTGCGCAGGATGAGCGAGCGCTACGACTTTGTTGTCACAAGGTGCGCCGCATATTAGCGAGAATCGGTCATGGGAGGAATGGACATGGTAAAGCTAACTTGTGTTTATCCGGGGAAGTGGTGGAATTGGTCCGACGTATGCTGCCCCCTGATCTGATGCCACATCTACCTCCTGTGCATGTAAACCACTCCCTAGACATACAAACACCAAGGCAAGCTGACCGATTCCTCCGAAAAAGGCACGACGATATCACATACCAATCCATAGCCAAGGCCTTCAACTTGAAGCTCAAACTGCACGAGGATGCCTACGAGCGGATGAAGAAGCTATCCCGACCGCATCCCTCCCAGCCCAAGTTCAACTGGGATGAGGACTCGCCAGCAAAGCGTGCCAAGTTGAGAATGGTAGAGATCCCAACGGATGAAAGCCGAGACCTGGACAAGCAGGCCCTATTCCCCTGCGAGGAGCTTTGGGTTCCAGTGTCTGTCGTCAACGGCAATGTGCACATCCTCCCGGGAGTTCCTAGGCTCTGTAAGTATCTGAGAGAGACAAGGGAATAGAAAAAAAAAGTGGAAGCCAGGTTGCGCCATTGATCAGGAAGCTAACCAACGGCCCCCAACCGACCCTGGGAATAGTCGTCGCTCTGTTGGAGGGCCTGAAGCCTTACATCATGCCACGACTGGTCGATCCGGAGGGCAAGGGAATCTGTCGGGTCATGATCTCGACGCCGCTAGCTGAGAGCGCCATGGCCGCATATCTCACCGAGCTGGCTGCCAAAGTTGAACCACAGGGCGTCAAGGTGGGAAGCTACCCCAGATGGAATAAGAAGCGGAATACGGTAACTCTGGTTGGCAAGTAAGTATAAAACCCGTGAGCCCGGCGCATCTCAAAGACGGACGACTAGGGCCAGGCCCGTAGTAGTGTCAATACTGACTTTGGCGACAGGGACAAGGAATTCATCCACAGTCTCATTCCCGAGGTTACAGAGAACGTCCAAGGCCGGGTGGTTACCACCGAGGGAGAGGACGACGATCCCAAGGACAAGGACGAGGCCGTCTCGCAGTGACGAGATGGTAGGTATATCCGGGACCCATGCAAGGCTTCGCTCGCTTGAGGTGCGCGCGGTGGCCTAACGAAAGACTCGACATGCTTGTTTGTGCAAGCGAAACGATATCCGTTTCTGGAATTTGATTCATTGCTGGGACAGCCTCCTTTGTTGGGTTGCGTACATAATTACAGTAGGTGCGTGCCAATTTGGTGTGCGTCGCCCTGCCACACGACACGCCATGCCATGCCGGCAGCGGCAAATGAACGACCACGGAATTTGTTACTTTTAGTGATAAATTCCAGAGCGAGATTGGGGGTCAGTCGATCGGAGCATGGGTGCCGAGAGAGAGAGATAGAGGAAAAAACGTGCCATGCCAGTCCTTTCGTGGGGAGGGTTCGTTGGGATCCTAGAGTGAATACCTTGGCCAAGCGGAAGGGATGGGTTGCGGGTAAATGAGCAACTGGGGGCTGTCCAAAGTGTCCATGGCTGTTGCGTTGTAGCTTGCAACCTGGTGATACGTCCTGTAACGACCCTGGAATGGTTGTACCGAATAGGTAGCCAACGCACGGTAGTATTGTGCTCTAGGAATCCGGGGGTTCGAGGAAACAATCAAGTCGGGGAGGTAGAGACAAGCATGCCGCTCATGAAATGAAGCCTCCCGATATGGGCATGAACATGGATGGCTATGGCTGGATCCGGGGTGGAGCTCACCAACTTCGGCACAATTTTATATGTGTGGACCAGGCGATTGATTTCCCGAGCAAATTCCGACCTGTTGGCGAACCGAACCCAACCCCCGGGGTCGGCCTCAATTGGGTGCGGGGGGTAATTACCTAGCGTATGTACATGTATGTACTGTACAATATAGTAGATAGAGGAAGGAAGGGCAATGAAACTGGAGGTGACGAGCAGGCAGCTTGAACAAGCCCCCGAGATAAATCCCCGAAGAAGAAGGCGGCGCGCGCAGGCGGGCTTTTGGGTTCATGAAGAGAGCCGCATGTCCGTTTCGCATCGTGGACCTGGCTTTTGGTTTTTCTCTTCTTAGTTCTCTTTCTTTTGCATGTTTCTTCTTTTTCTTTTGCTTTTTCTCTTCTTTTTCTATCAGGATTGAATATTCCCTCAAATGTAGAGACTGTCGGAGCCTCTTTGTTGCTTTCAAAGCAGCCGCATTCGCAGCAGTCTATCAATCCAGAGTCCAGAGCCCAGAGTACCAAACATGCTTCCGGCCGGGAGAGGTGGCGCGGCTTGGGATGTTTCAGCCTTTTTACTTTCACTCCTTTGTCCTGTTTGTCAACTTTGACCTTCTTGCCAAGCCATCACCCAGAAGAAAACGGGCCGCTGGGGGCCAGGTTCCCGCCGCTGGCGCCGCCAGACGTGCTGCATACCGGGATGCCATTTTTGGACTTCATTCCGCACAAGCCGCACCAGGCAGGGTCACCGGCAGGGTGGGGTTTTTTTTTCTTAAACAGGAACCAGAACTTTGTGCTTGACCGCTCTGGCTATCACGTATTACGTGCCATTGTTGTCAAGTTATACGAAATAGGGAAACTGAACGCGTTTTACTTGTCAAAGCTTCGCTGCCGGAGGCAAAGCCAAAACTGGCAACGCTGACGGTTTGCGTGATTTCTCTTGGCCCAAGTCGGCAAAGCGATCGAGCAAACGTCAACAAGGCATGGAGCTTTTGGTCCAGCAAGCTCCAAAAAAGGTTTGATGACGACAGAGGTATATTCTTGAGGTCCATACAGCAACATCAGGTTTGAAGTGGTTTCGATATACTAATATAATAATACTTATGGTGCGCCGTATAGCACGACGACACTACTGCAGGTTTGTAGTGCGGTTGTATCTCCGCGGTGGGAATCGCACGGGCTCGGGCACTGGCCTTGTTCCTGAAAGTATATCTTACTATGGCAACACGTTATACGTTTAAACCGGTTGACGTCTGTGGCCCTATATTTGACGCGGTGAGGTGAATGACAAATGATTAGAGGTGAGCTGTGTGGGCCATGTATAGTTGATGCCAGTTATGTTATTCCTCAGCAACTGTCCTTACTAGAACCGTCCTTACTAGAGGAGATCTAGACCCGGTTCTGAGCAGCTTGGTGTCTTGGTGGTCGGATCGGCGGTTCGTATCTTTCTGTGATACGTCGTCGTCAGCCAAACTTGTGGATGGTTGTTTCTGGTGGCCGACGATTTATTTGTACTACAATGTATCGCCGGGCAGCGGGGATTAGAAAGCAAGAAACGAGTTACAAAGCGGAATGGGTTATGTTGGAGAGATGCTTGGACGCGTCTGCAGCGCCAAAAGCAAAGCGAAATTTCATTGTTGATCACAGCGATAAGTGGGAATAACGAATGGCCTCTAGGACCCAGCAAAAACACATTTGGTGCCACGGTACGCAAGCAGGACCCTCGATATGTCGGTACTTTATGAAATATAAATGTACCAAGCCTTTTTTGATATGAAAGATGGGATGGAGGGTAAATACTGCTGCGAGGGGGAGAGAAAAAAAAGAAAGAAATAAAAAAAAAAAGGGAAAGAAGCCAGTCGCATGCAGCACCAAGGGTGCTCACGCGCTAGTAGGCGCCCGGGCCACTCTGCAGCATTGAAGGGGGCAGGCACGCCGCCCGGGGACAGCGGGCAGCCCAATCAGGGGACCCTGCATCGTGCCCCTCCTTTTCAGGTGGACATTGCTTCGGCTCGCGTTCTGGAAGCGGGCACCTATTTTTCGGTCGTCAAATTGCTTCATCACAAACCAATTGATTTTCTGATCGGGGCTGGTTACTACTGGAGGTAGGACGGAAGGGGGTTGGAAGACAAAAAAAAAGGGGGGGATCGAAACGACGCTTCATTAATGGTGCGGCAGATTGCAACTGTCCATGATGATAGATACCTAGACAGTTCTAGGTATGGATCGCGTCTCTCTTTGCTGGCGCACGTGCATTTTTCCAAGATACGTACCTACAGTCTGGACTGACAACCTGAAAATACCCAAACTTGTTCATGCATGCATATCGCATGGCGGGGAGTGGATGCTGTTGCTCGTTGCACTTTTTTTCGGATGCAGTGTATCAAGTACCGATGGGAGATCAATCGGGTAAAAGTGTCAAGATGCTGTCAAATTGGTCAGCCGCTCCAGGAAGACGGGAATCCTTCTGCTCCTTCGCGTGTGGCCTTGTTATCGTAGCGCCGCGTTTTGAAGCAAAGCCCGCTGGTTATTCAATACTTGTCCAGCTAGCTCCAGTCCTCAAGTCAGTCCGTTCACCCATCCCCTGAACCCGACCAGAGCCGACGTGCCCCATATTAGGTACCTGTACCTAATGCCGGAGAGAGAGAGAGGACAATCTGTCACTCCATTCCATCCATCCTAACCCCCAGGCGACTGACAGATTACATACAGTGGCAAAAAGAAGGCCGTGTTTACCGCTGGGTGCTTTGACTTTTTTTCTTGTTGTTGTCATTGTTATTTGTTGTTGTTGCAACACGCTCCCCTCTATATTCCTCTCTCTGTCTGCATTGGTTGATTCATTCTCTCCCGAGTAACTGTTGTGTGATTGGTCGCTATTGAGGACACTCCGAGTATTGTCGTCGTTTTATATTGTCCACTACACCACTACACCTCTAGTAAACTCCCTTCAGTGTGTGTGTGTGTGTGTGTGTGTCTACAGTACGCACCATCGCTCGCTCGCTCCATCTACGATCTTCGTCCAACGTTCGCACTGCCAGGGATTACCCTGGGCTCCCACAGCGACCGGTCCAATCAGAACCACGCATAGCTTGTCCCTGCGACTCCATCTGGCCAGGCGGCCTAATCCAAAAACCCCCCAGTCCCGAGCAGCATTGCATTGTTCCCGGCCCTGTCCTGGTTCCAGTCCACACCTACTCCCTAGTCCACCTAAACCAAGTCCCCATATCCATCTCAGCCCAGCCAACCACCGCGCAGTACGCAGCGCAGGCAGGCCCCAGGGGGCAGAAGAAGGGAAGAAAAAAAAGAGAGAGAGCGGTTGCTAAGGAAAGGCAAAGGGACGTACCTAATTACCACTCAAACCTCTTGCCCGTCTCTTTTGTTTCCCCCCCCAATTCTCAAGTTTCAGGATTCCCATCTCGAAGCTTGAACCTGCCCGACCTCACTCTGGAATTGCCTCCGACCGCTTCTCAATCTCGCGGCTGGTTAAATTCGACGACTGCAATCCTTACTCGGCGACAATTCACCCATTTTTTCGCACGTCGATAACGCAAAAATGGCCCAGTCAAAGGTGAGTCCGCCATAACAAATCCCAATTCCGCCCTGCTATTTGCTACGCTTCTCCAGCGTCTCGAGTAACAGCACAGAAATGCCCTCAAACACGCACGCACGCACGCGCGCGCGCGAAAATCAACCAAATCCTCACTGCCCGTTGCTTCTCTGCATTCTTTCGCTCGCTGACTCGTCCTCTGTTCCGATTCTCAGTTCCTTCGCGAGTACAAGCTGGTGGTGGTCGGCGGTGGTGGTGTCGGTAAATCATGCTTGACCATCCAGCTTATCCAGAGCCATTTCGTCGACGAGTACGACCCAACCATTGAAGGTCCGTCCCATAAACCTCGCAAAACATGACATCTCGACAACCCGCAAAGGAATTGCGTACCGTGATCATTCTCGTGTGCTAAAACAAAGGCTGGTTGCCACGCGCTACAACAGATTCATACCGCAAGCAGTGCGTGATCGACGATGAGGTTGCCCTCCTCGACGTTCTTGACACGGCGGGTCAAGAAGAATACTCGGCGATGCGCGAACAATACATGCGGACAGGCGAGGGCTTCTTGCTCGTCTACTCCATCACGTCGCGACAAAGCTTCGAGGAGATCACAACCTTCCAGCAGCAAATCCTACGAGTAAAGGACAAGGACTACTTCCCCATGGTCGTTGTCGGCAACAAGTGCGATTTGGAGGGCGAGCGCGAGGTCACAAGACAAGGTTCGTAATGCACTCCCCTAGAAACCAGCGACCGCCAAGAAATAACATTACTAACACATCCGTTTAATAATCATGCAGAGGGTGAGGCGCTTGCG
>JARHUK010000336.1:0-18570 GCA_031001725.1 Pseudopyricularia javanii
GACCAATCTTGAACCGTTTCAGCCGCCTGTTTAGTCCATAATTACTATGTATTACTTTCATACACTATTCCAATCCGTCGCAACCATTGGCCGCTAAGCATCCATAGTTCTGACAGCTAGTTGCCCTCACCGATTCCTGCGGATTCCCGGCCTTTTTTTTCATTTCTCGAGGGAAGATTGCATTTACCCATAGAGCTTCCTTCGCCCATGGCCCCCTTTTCTTTGAATTGCTGTTAGTCACGCTGTGAGCCCGGTGCATTACCGCCGAGGCTCGGGATCGGTGGCAAGCGACGTGTCATCGGTTCGTAGAAAGTAAGTGAACTGATTCCAGACGATGAGAAACGAAAGAGAAAAAAAAGCACGAGATTCCGGAACATGGTTACATTCCGAGCCCTGGCAAGGCCCTTGGCCAAGAAAAACCTTTGTAACCCTTTGATCGCCAATCTCGGGAACTTTTCTGTCCCAAGAAAGATAATGTGTCAACGGGCAAGACGACAGCCGGGTTGCCGGCCGATGATAGGGATTTATTTGTATTTAAGTTTCACATGACAATTGGCAGGGGAAAGGGCAGATACGGGCGGTTCTGCTCTTCAACAATGGATACAACCACCGGATCGGCCAATGCTCTTTTTTGTTTTCCATTCGTCTCTTTTTTTTCTTGTCTGTTTTTTTTTTCTGATTACCGTTCGCCTGTTCCGTGCCTCCAAGTAATATTGCGCCACGGCCGCTGCCATTGCACAGCCTTATGCCGAGTGACGTGACGGCGCCATGCATGATGGCATGGTCTGGTCTAGTCTGGCCTAGTCTCCATACAAAGTGGCAAAGGAAGTCAAATCTCGCCAGCTACAGCTACCAGTTGCGGGACTTGTCCCCCGGTCTGACGTGCACCTCACCTACCTACCTCCCCATACAACCCAGACTGTCCGTCCGAAAACGGCTGTCTCTTCGTACGTACCTTGACGTGCCCTCACCCATCTATGCACCCGCTTGTGATGTAAAGTGGTGTTGGTCTCGTTAATTGCATGGAGCGCTCATCCGGATGGTGCTCTTCGCCTTGCACTCTCGAGAGTCCATTAGTTCACCCTGTCTGTCCTAGAGATAAGCTGCATGCATGCCTAGTATCCATACCGCATGCTGTACCTATTACGTACCAGGTAGGTATGTATCCAGCACGACATCAAGTTGGAAAGCTGGGATAGCTGCTCGCATGTATCCTTCTTACCCTCCATCTCTGGCTTGGGTACCTACCTACTACATATGCAGTCGCTATAACTGATGGGGCCCTATCACAGCCCAGTGTTGCCTCGTCGGATCTCTCGCAGAGGTTACCAAGTATGGCAGTAGGCGATACAATCGATGCCCTCCGGGTAATAAGTACACTGATTCCTCCGCCATGAATTATCTATAGCTCTCTCGTTCTCAAAGATTGTAGATTCCTTGTCCCCCAAGCAGCATCTTTATAGGTAGTACGTCATCCCGAATATGAGGAGGCTTGGTATCAACACTGCTTGGCTAATCGATTAGTCACCTCGTATCTCGTAGTTTTGCGGTAGTGTCTGTAGAAAGCGCGCCGATCATGACAGACTATATAAACCACCAAATGTAGCTTTCTATTATTTCTAGCATATTCAATGGACCAGGATATACTCTTCGGCCTATCATCAGATTACTTTCGTCGCTTCTTGACTTTCTATTTTAAAGCTCAGATAAAAGGTCCCATGTGCCCCCCTTGCCTCGTCTGCTGATGTTCGTGGATCGATTACAATATATAAGAGTTGAAACTGATGATAAAATTCCATCCCATCCAGATAGAGATGTCATTTTTAACATTCGTCTGCACGGACTGGTCACGGCCCACCGTGTCTTGCTCTACATGGGACATAACAAGGATTTGCTTACTTTTATTTTGTCGTCACTTACGTGTTCGTCGTTTGAATGTTCCACGTGCTCGACTATGAAAGGGGGCTAAATTTAAACAGCCGCATGTACGCTACATCGTCTGCCCTTTTTATAACTCGATTCAATGGTGACAGTGCTGTGATCCCACTACATAAACGGCCTCCGTTTACCCCTGAAAACCCCTGGAATGCTGTAGAAAAACTACGAGCAAGCCATGTTTGTTAATTTCAGCTCTAGGTAGGGTGAATGTTGGCTTGTTGGTCTCGACGAACCTCCGTGGTGTCGCCCTGCAAGAACCAAGACTACGCAACGCGCGCACACATACGCACACATCTGTCCAAGGACACCTCTTTCCTCTACAGGTAGGCACCGTGAGCAGGACAATGGGACCAGTACAACACCTGCACCCTCACAGGTTTGGTTGCTGGCCAGGCCAAGTTGCCATCTGGTTTACAAATCGGCCATGGTCGAGATAAGGCCTAAAAAGTAGTAGTAGTAGTAGTAGTAGGGCGAACCTTTCTTTGTCAGGAGACAGCCAATTCTGACCTCCAGACATAAGCTTACAGCAATCAAAGACTGAAGTTGCCCGACGCCCTGCGGAGGCCCTAACTCGCTTGACCCTTTCACAAAGGGGCTTTCACGCCGATGTACTCTGGTACTCGGCTGTTGTTGCAGACCACTACTTTGGCGGGAACGCAGCAAGTAATGCTTCTAAACTAGCAGCTACTCATGTCACAATTCCTTCTCCGCTCTTTCTTCACCCCCCCCCCCTTTGCGTCCGATGATGTGCAGGATTGTCGGGAGCATCTATGGAAACAACTATCACCGCACTTCTACCAAGCCCAGTCGAATCTTTTTTGCCGGCTCCGGCGGCATACTCTACGCACGGAACGGAGGAGTCAAGGACATGCCATGATTTCACAATAGGGACGGCTATTCAGAGTCCAAAATAGCGGCGGGGGATAGGTAGTTCGTCTGTTATCGGCTATTAATAACTTTACATTTGCACATGACCTTTCTTTTGCTTGCCCAATGAGTCAAAAGAGCTATTACTAAGGACATACACCGAGGCTGGCAGGCTCTGCCTGGAAGGAATCGCGGAAGTTTTTGTCGCGTGTCCTATATGCTGCCTGCAGGGAACATGCCGATGCTGGCTTAGGCGGACTTGGGGCTTTTTTTTGGTTGGACAGGCATGTCTTGTCTATATGGGTGGCACGTGTGAAGAGGTGGGAAAGGGGAGTCTGCGGCAGTTTGGGGGATTTGCATGCCGGATGCTAGATGCTGGATGCTGGATGATCAGTTCTCGGAGCAGTACAGATGGTTATTCTGGGGGTGCGTTAATGGAAAGCTTCATCTCCCGTCAACAGGGAATTCCCAAGTGTACATGGTGTATTATACTTTTTTTCGGGCGAACCCATGGCTCTTGTACACTCGAGACGCGGCCGGCATTACATAGTACTATCTGCAATCAGTCACGGGCCCGACGTGAGTAGCATTCTTCTCGTAGATGGACCACAAAGGCAGACATCCATGCGCTCTTGCACTCTGCCGAACGCGTATAATAGGCCTATAAATATGAATTAGCTTTGACAACATTTGGATAGTGGATCGTAAGAGGGCTGCAACAGCAACAATATAAGTTATATTGAAAAGACGCCCAATAAGAAGAGACTTCACACTGCCGGTTGACGATCTTTTCTTGGGACCTCTCCCACGAGAAAAAAGAAACTCGCACCAACGGTAACTCGGCGGTCAACATACCCCGAGTCCAGGATATCCATTTACCACGCCGACGGGATGGTGACGAATAGAGGCCACATACGCCTGCACTTGCCAATATACGATTTGCATAAAGTTCATCTTCCTCTCCCACGGTGACCACATGAGCACAGTCATATCCCATAATGATATCGATCCCACATGTTCGTCTAAAGAGGGTAATACTGCTCCTATTTGCTAGGCGAGAGGCAAGGCCGGTAACATTATAGGCAAGATAAGCACCTCGATAAAGCACCGCGGCCCGTCATTAATCGTGCATGCAGGGCCTTAAGCCGAACGCGTTAAGGAGGTACTGTAATATATATAGTAACTCACGCTGCCCAGTTATATATTGACCGGTAATAGCCAGTAAAAGTGAATTTGTATGCTGTCGACTACTTATCATAATACTACGTAGAACACCGCACGGTTTGTACCACAGGTCCGACCAGAGATTATGAAAAACGACAGCCACCAAAAATAAAGAACCCGGGAGCCCCCTGAGAAGAGATAAGTGACGGCGACGGTGTTCCCTTATCCAGCTTAGTTATTTGACTCGGCAAGTGTTGCGATGCGGCGTAGTAGTCCGCAGGAGCCTACCAAGTAGAGCGCCCGCCGGCCCCACACCGCTAGAGTCTTTACTTATAGTGGTTCAGTATACCTAACCACTATGTGGCACTCCCGCGGCACATGGATGGCCGACGTAAACGGGCTCTCCTACAGCGTGGCAAGGTAGTAGCGGGCTTTGGGGGCTGGCGGTTTAGAACATGCGCGACCAGTGACGCTTGCAAGCCCAGAAAGACTTCATTCCAACAAATAATTGCTTACTATACTATACATCTTGTGAGAAGGGGCATATTATCAACGGTAATTTTTGCGTACTACTATGTAGAAGGCGGATTTTTTTTTTTGCGACGCGGCTGCTCTCCGATCCGGGTGAGAATATTCCGGAATGATCCCATCTCGAGGGAGGCGTATGCGCGCCGCCGTTGAGAAAAAAAGGCCGGTGTAGCAGGGCAGGGCAGGTTGTCCCGTCGGGTTCGTGGGCGAGGATTACAGAGTAGGAATTTGGGCCGGCAGTTATGTTTGGGTACAAGTGAGATATAGGCCGGGGTTTGTGTTGATATAGCAATGATATGACGGGGCTTTTTCAGCCGCCCCTCTCTCCCCCTAATATGCACCAAGCAATGGGCACTTATCACATTTCACACTCGTGAGCATTGTTTCTTTTTGTTGGTGAACCCCTCTTTGCTCTGGCGCTGGTATGCGACAGCCCAATCGCATCCCCTCGTCATATGGGGTTTTGTACGGACGGCCTCGAGGGGAGATTTCCAACTACTACAACAAAAAAAAACAATTAAAAGCAAAATAGGGATTCCGTGGGTTGTTTTGTTGAGGAAAGGGATATATGCGTATAAGTATAGTTTGACCAGGAAAAAAAAAGAAACACAATGAATAGTCTTGTCTCAGCGCTCTCTGCAATTGGTACTATACCTGCAACGAATCTGGGTGCTGGTGAGACATTCGGCACAGAGAGATGGATGGATGGATGGATAAACTGGCGAGGGCTGATGTCTAGTAAAAATTGTCTCGAACGGGGGTAGGACGAAGAACCATGGCTGAATGTTTCAAGCCTGACCTCTGCAAGGGACTAGACACAACTGCGGTAGAGGTGCCTTTACAAAATAGCCAACACAGGCCGGCCGGCAGCTAACCAAGATGGCGTCTCCCCCGACCAAAAAAGCCGATCCAAGGTAATTTGGATGAACGGCCGTCGTCACCCAAACCCCACGTCGGCTGGCTGCTGCAAGGGAGGGGGGGAGGAGGGAAAAGAGAGGGACTCGGATCCTCCGACCTCTTTTGTGATTGACCCAAGGGTTCAGCTCCTCCATGGTTCGATGGTACCTGATTTCCCAGTCGCTACCCGAGTATTGATCTCGGTGGGTGTGCTGTAGTTGTAGTGGTGTTTGTTGTGATGTGCTACTTATAGCAGCCCGTCTTTTATACCTGCCCGTTCGGGGGGCCGGCACAGAAAGATGGATGGTGTGCTCAATTGAACATTGACAGCAAGCAACAAAGGAACAGCAAAGCCAAGGAAATGACAGGTCTGGTAGTTGTCAGAGCACAGCGCCAGAAAAGGCTCTCATTTTGTGTTGTCTTGTGTTGGGCGCTGTTTGTTGTTTGTCTGCGACACACTTTTCGCTAATAACCCACTACGAAACCCCGAAACATGTATTTTATGAGGAATGGCGCCTGCATTGACGTGCCTAGCCTTCAGGGCATTGAGCCAGCTCCAGCCGGCACGTTTCAAAACGGTCTTTGAGCAAGCCTGCTGGCTTGAACGGTTTTGTTATAATGTATATTTTATTTTATTTTAGTCTTCTTTTATAAGATCCTGGCCTCTTGTAGATGCGGCAAGTTGCTTCTTGCTCGCTTCCACGACTTTCTGTTGCAAAAAGAGACCAACATTTGTTTCTTTTTTTGTTCTTTTCTTTTTTTTTTTTTGCTATTATTTTGTGCACGCTCCCCTCTTATTTAATGTCCGCACCCGTCTGGAGACTTCGATTCCGTCTCCGAAAGAACCGTAGAAAAGATTGGATGGGCCGCCGATTCAGCCGACTGGCAACTGGGGGGTGTTGTCTTGGAGGCGTTTCCCCCCTCCTTCTTTTACGTGCGTTTGGTTGCACAAAAAAAAACCCGACCGGTTACGTATAGGACGATTTGAGGGTATTAAATTAGGCGAATATTGCTTCCTCTCTCTAGAAGCGCCACTTTGCTGCCTCCACCGTCATACTCGGGGGGAGCCCTCGGGCGAGAGGTCAAAGCGGGTGGAAAGCAGGCGAAGGGGGCTTGTGCGTATCGGTTCACATTGTAGGTACGATAGTTTCGTATGAGGCGACGGTACACGCCAAAGTTGACAGTTGACGCCTCGGAGAGTTGTTCTCTTGCCATTACTGCAATGGAACTTGGGGGGTGGGGGACCTAAGCACGAATTTTGGAGTACAAAAATCATCCCATATGTGGCAGTGTTTGAGGATGTATGCATAAACCTTCTCTCGGACCAAGACATTTGACACACTTCGACTACGGAAAGGATTCTCTCGGGATAATACTAGTAGTAATCAGGTTGCCATACGTACAGTACACAGCACAGGCGTCCATAATTTTGTTCCCTGGGTTTCTCTCCTGTCGGCAGCCCCATATTACCATAACGACCGGAAATGTACTGTACAAACCGATAGATGTGCTGTTGTATAGCCAACAGATTCGTAATCCAATCCATCCTGCTTCAGAGCATAACCCACTTTGAAAAAAAAGAGAGTGGGCTCTCTCGGAAGAGAAGAAAAGGTCGAGAAGGAAGCGAGGGAAAACAAAAAGTTGGCACAGATATCGCCTCATGTACGGATCTGCAAGCCCCGGGGCGTTGAATATCTGGTGTTGCACAACAACTGTCTTTGGATTGTCGGGTGGCAATCAAAGGGACCAACTCTGCTTTTTCTTTTTTCGGTTTGCTTTTTTGCTTATATGGTATTAATCACAGTGCAGGATTATGTGGCTCGCGATAATAATCAACGGGCTTGTTTGTGTGTTTCTCTCCCGCTGCCACCTCCGTCAAATCTCTTTAATTTCCGTACCTTTGGATGCCAAAGTCTGGTGCTAACTAAACTTGGGTTGGTGAGTATTAACTACGGTAACTATCTACTGTAGGTACGAAGTAAGGCTCGATCATTGTCACGGACTGCGCTATTTTGACATCGAGGGCCTTTACACTATTCTCCGCCCATCCACTGTCACAATAACTTCAAACTTGGGATGGTAATGTCCGACACAAGGCACGTACAGAATGCAATGCATGCATTCATTGCCTGCAGGAGGAATGGAATTCGTCTCCATGTTTCCAAGACTCTGTTCGAACAAAGCACAACAGACAGAGCTTCCTTCGTCCCCCCCCTCCCCGCTGTCGCTGTCGGGGGCGACGAGTCTGCTCCCAGTCAGGGTAGTGGGGCCACATGCTGTGGTTGGTGGGTCTGCACGAAAATTGGTACGGCCGGGGTCTCCTGGAGGGCCTAACCGGTAAAGGTTTAGCATGGATATGGATGGTGCAGAATGCAGGGCGATAAACCGGAGCTGGGGTTGTACCTGCCTTTGAGGTGCGAAGTACATGTTGTACATACAGTAGTAGTATGTATTATTTCACTCATAACGCTAACGCTATCCCTGAGACTAGATTGTCTCCAACGTCGACGGCCACCAACGCCTCGTAGACCGCACATTGACAAAAGATCCAATTGACTGCACAGGATCAAAGATCCCTTTGAAACCTCCCACAGAGCCAGCGCTCGCTCGCCCTTCCATCGACGCTGATTAAAACCTGCAATTTAGCATGCCCCGCTACCGACCAATCCCGGTGCGACCTTGAAGACCGGGAACCCTCCCTGCGCATCCCCGTCTCCCGCCCCACCTCACAAAGTATCCCCCCTGTTCCTGTTCCTGGTGCTCTCAGTCTTTTCTGCTGCAGCGATCACAGAGCCGATGCGACCCTGCTACCAGCACCTGCAGGCTTAGCATGGATGGAGCACACACACAGTCTCGGGCTCTCTTCATTCCCTCTCTCGCTCTCTCGGGCCCTCTCGTTCTCCATCTTTTTTTTGACAAGACTCCAGTCGCTGTGTCAATCTCTTGAAGCAGCTCACCATCAGCAGCTCATCCCTTTTCTGTCTGATTTTGCTTTGGTCAGTGCCCACACCCGTTGCTGCACCTTGCTTCTACCCTCCACCGTCCGTCTTCTGGGACTTCTTTTGTACCTACTGCCCACCTCCAGGTCTTTTCTCACCTTCGCTCCTTTTTTTTTTCTCTCTTGCCCTTCTCTTGCGTCCTCCAACCAAGCACGCAGACCGGCCACAGCTTGTACCAAAGTACAACGTCCGCACCTGGCCTCGCAGTAATTATATCAAGTACCTTGGAGACTGGCAGAGCTGGCTGGACTCCAGTACTTATCGAGGGCTTTGCCGAGACACCCTCGTCCTGCCTTGTCGACGTTCTTCTATACGATACGACGACACCAACTTTGACTTGGGACGTACCGAAGCCGTCACCAATCCTGTCTGACACCGTCACTCGTTCGCCGTTCGGACCTCGCGCTACTTCGGACGACGCCCGCAGACTTGGTAGCTTCCGCCCTTGACTCAAGCACGCGCCGCTTCTTGTTGAACAAGCCTTCACTTCTCCCGTGACGTGGGATTCATCGGGCATCCTTCCTATCAGCGAACTGGATCGACAAGCATAACCACCTCGCACCGTCCTTCTCCCCTCCCGGCACCAACCGCCCAGCGCGGTCAAGTGGTGTTTTTCCAACCCACCTCAGATCGCGATTCGGCCCGTTGACGGCGGTAATAGACAATGGCCCCTTCGCTCAACGCACACCCTTCCTTCACCCGGCCCCGGACTGGGGACCGCGAGGGCCGCCCGATCACCCGGGACCAGGGCGACAACAACCTCATCATCCCGAGTCGCACCTCGTCTCTCCACTCCAGGATCACTCAGCCCATCCCGTCGTCGCTCAACGTCAAGCCCCAGCAGAGGACCCCCAAGACCCTCACCCATGCCTACATGGTGTGCGGCGTCGGCCGCGAGCCGTCGCAATGGGTCAAGGCTCCGCCTCCTCCCCAGGGCAAGATCGGCCACATGAAGGGCGCTGTCGGTCAGTTCTGGCTTCCCGAGATCCTTGGCAGCAGCCCAAGGCTGGAGCAGGACAATGAGATCGCCCGATCTCTGCACGCCGCTATGAGGGTAAGTTCCTCGGAAAACACCAAGCCTGCCAATCGTGCCTGCGCGCTGCAGCTGCAGTCTTGTCTAACCACCTTTTGCGATCGCTACAGGCTTGCTTCCCCCACGATGTCGAGATTTGCACTGGCCGCAGCCAGCCACACTGTGTTCACCACGCCTTCGTTCTCCAGCAGGATTCCTCACACACCCTCTACGGAATCTGCTTGAGGGTTTGGTCGCGCGCCGACGAGAAGAGGGCCGAGACCATCAGGGAACTGAGGAAAAGGACCGAGACGGACTTTTACGACAACCCGGACGAGACCTACTGGATCCCATACTGTCTCTCCTTCCTCTCCCGGTACCCTTTGTACAATCTCCTGGGTGACTACCTTAGGGGGATGTGGATCCACTGGAACAAGGCCACCAACCTGTTCCACGCTGAGGAGGTCTCCCGAATCCTCAGCTTCCCTGCCCCGAGGCTCAATGACCTGGTGCGCATCGACATGAAGGACTACGCCCTCTGCTACCAGTTCCCTTCGTCCCCCACCGGCTTCCAGAACTTTGCCATGTGGCCTTTGTTCTCCTGCCTTTCGATTCCCAACATTGTAGGAGTCATCGAGGCCGCTATTTCACCTACTCGCAGGATCATTTTCGTCAGCCACTACCCAGCGATGCTCACCATGGCGGCCGAGACGGTCCGCTACTGTGTGCGCGTTTATGAGTGGAGCGGTCTCTACGTTCCCGTAGTCCACGCTCGCCACGCAAAGGAGCTTGTCCAGGAGCCTGGCCCCTACATCCTCGGTGTGACTGCCGAGTGCAGATCTTTGTTCACGGCCCCTACGGATGCGCTGGTTGTCGATCTCGACCGCAACTTTGTACTCACTTCAAGCCCGCCAACTGCGCTGAACCCTAACCAGCGTAACAAGTTTGTCACACGCCTGACGCAGGCTTTGAATGGTGACGTTACCCCGTCTGGCGCCCCCGCTCACCTGCGCTCGGCGTATGGCGGCGGCAAGCTGGTGCCCGCAGGTCAAATCATTGTCATGCGTGGCGAGGTCGAGTCTATCCAAGATCCGGAATGGTGGAACCAGGACGCCGTCATGGCTGTCATGGACCACGTCTGCGAGAAGATGGGTCGCAACACCGGTATCAAGGCTGTCTTTGGCGGTGCGGTCAAGAAGCCCCTGATGACCAAGGTCTCGATGAGGCACCTCAACGAGATTGTTCGCGAGCGCAACCAATACTCTCGCGACGCTCTCGAGGCCTGGCAAGACTTCATCAACCTCAAGGGACGCATGGACACCGAACTTGCCAAGGTCACCAAGCGCAACAACTACCTCAACGAGGAGCTGGACAGCTGGAAGCAGCAGGTAAGCAGACAATGGCATAGACCGGGCAAGATCAAACACTGACAAGCATGCGACAACAGTTCACCAAGTTCCAGGCTTTTGCCGAGCAGCTCACCAAGGAGACTCAGGACCTCAAGGTCAAGATTGAGGGACACAAGAGGGAGAACCGACGCCTGGGAACTCTCATCGACCAGCAGAAGGACGACGCCGCTCGCATGTCGGTCCGCCTCACCGGTACCGAGAAGCAGCGCGACGATGCCCTCGAGGCCCTGGTCCTGCAGCAGGAGATCGCCGAGGAGCTCGAACGCGAGCGCAAGCGGAACAAGAAGGAGCTCTCAGCTCTGCAGCACACCAACCACACCATCACCAGGCAGCGTGACGACGCCCGCCGGGTGGTTCTGCACCTCCGCAGCCTGATTGGTGGTCAGAGTCACCACCTCGAGCACCTTGTCAGCTCCCTCACCAAGCCCGAGAACGACCTCGTCGGTGACATTGAGGCAGGCTTCGAAGATGACACGCAAGGTAAGCACTCCTCCATCCCAATAGAACTGTTACTCTTTACCAGGATTCCTGTTGCGGTGGCATCATGATCCCAGCACAGGCACCCTTGTTTGCATTTTCGCGTTTAGTTTCTAATTCCTCCCCCCTCCTTGGCTTGGTACAGACCCGGAGCTCAAGCACAGCAGCAAGCGCTTCTCGTCCGCGAGCTTCTCCGACGTGGCTGACCGTCATCTTAAAGACAAGACGGATGCTATTGCCCACATCATCCGCAACATTGCGGAGCAGTGCCAGGCTGCCGTCGAGGGCCTGGCGCTCGCCCACGATGCCGAGATCGAGGACGGTTCAGAGTCCGGACACCACCACTCGAGCAGCTACCGCCGCGCGAGCAGCCTCTCGGTCGCTGGCAGCGACGCCGGCACCCACAGCGAGGTTGGAGATGACAGCAGTATTCACCTGCGCCCATCGTCGGGCCGCCCGTCGAGCATCCCGCCCACACCGGATCTGATCCCCAACAGGTCCAGCACGGCCCTGTCTA
The DNA here is from genome assembly GCA_031001725.1 of Pseudopyricularia javanii. Lineage (NCBI taxonomy): Eukaryota > Fungi > Ascomycota > Sordariomycetes > Magnaporthales > Pyriculariaceae > Pseudopyricularia > Pseudopyricularia javanii. Next base: position 11,809 of record JARHUK010000336.1, read on the forward strand.
TGGCCTCGACCACCATGACCACCCCTGAGCGCGCGTCTCAGCAGTACATGGTCGGCCACCACGATATCCCGACCAAGATCGTCGAGGAGTACGAGGACCTGGACAATGGTCCCTCGGCCAGCGAGTCCGAGACAGTCAACATGCCGGCCCACACGACCACCAGGGTCATTGGCAAGCACTCCGAGAGCCTTCTTCACAGGCCCTCTGGGGCTCGGATCAGCGCCCTCGGCGGCACTCGTTGAAGAGAAATGATGCATTGAAAATTTCCTTTTAGGTCGCTGTCAAGGGCCGACCTAATTCCTGTCCCGATTTGTTCCATAATTGTCCGCTCTCATGCGTCACTCTATTCCCCCAGGCCACAGGTCTTTTTCTCATGCTACTTGCAGGCGTTGCTTTTCCATCTTTCGCTTCCATTTGTTGTCAATATTTGTCTCTTTTTGGCTTGCGCAGAGCTCCGCGTCTCCTCGCTCGATGCAGCTGAGACCTTGTTTTTATCCATGCTGGATCACGCCTTCGTTCAGGTTCTCATTAACTTGTCTAAATTTTTCCTCTTCTTAACATCAAAAGAATACGATGGGCTTTCAGGTGGTATTTATTTCCCGAGTTAGGCAGGGTGGGGGGCAACTGTGGCCATCGTACACATTTTCCCAAGACCAAATGTGCTTGTCAGCACTCCTTTTTTTGTCTTTCCTTTAACCAGCTTCGCTTCTTTTGGGTTGACGCGGCCGTGCTTCTCAGGGCATGAGGCTGTGGGATTCTGGTGGGATATAATTTGTTGACACAAAGTCCTTTACATATTCTGCCGATTTCTTATTAGGATAAAACAGGGGTTTATTTCAATGTGCATTTGATCTGTGTGTTGTGCCAGCCGATTTTGGATGTCTTGTGATCCAAGCTTTGTACCGTTACTTCTACCGTGGTGCTTGCAAACTCCCCAAGTGTTTTAAAGATTGATAATGCAATCAAAACTAGAACACAAGGATATTATCCGAACATCTAGCCGTTATCACAGTATTTCCAGGTAGTTTTATTTTTTTTCTCCCCGATTTCTCGCTTTTGCTTTTAGAGTTTAGGATATCAAAACAATGCCAGTCGTCCGTTGTCTGCAGTAATGTTCTTTTCTCTTCATCGTAAACAAGACCAACGGCAAAGGGGTATTCTATAGCCATGCCACACAGCATGGAAAAGGAAACAAGAATAATCGTTAGAAAGAAAAAAAACAGCAAGAAAAACATGATCCGTTGGCTACAATACCCATTTATCAATTTGTACGCAGAAAGGAAGAACAAAACAACAAGTTGTTTGCCCATTAGAAAAAAAACCCCTTCACAGCCAATCTTCTTACAATCCAGTCAGAGTGGTCTACACGACCAGAGGGGTGTACTTCACTCGCTGACCGACCCTTCGTCCTCATCCCACCCGTCGTCCACACCACAGCCGCCGTCGCTGCTGCCGCCGTCAAAGCCATTGACCCCACCGTAGCGGCCGCCGACGAGGCCGAGGCCGAGCTGCTCTCTCGTCTCATGCTGGATCTTGAGAAAGTAGCGCCTCAGACTCCTGAGACCCCTCAGGAAGCCGCGGTCGGGCTGGCCCGGGTGCTGGGGCGGGCACGGCCTGTCCTCGACGCCATCGCCGCCCGACGAGGCCGTGACGCCGTTGGCAAAGTCGGCAATCTTGAAGTCGATCTCGCGCTTGTTGCGCTTGCGGGCCTTGACCGAGGCCGCTGTGCGCCCCTCCTCCGTGTCTGTGGCAAAGTCCGTCGTCGAATCGTCGATGGCGGCCTCGTCGCCGCCCCTGTCCCCGTCGTAGAACATCAGCAGGCTGGCGGCGTAGAACCTGTAGTCGTTGAGCTTCTCGATGATGACCTCGAGCTCCCTAAGCTTGGCCAGCACCGTCGGTATGTGTCGGAGGATGCTTGCCGGGTCCATGCCGTCGTACAGGAACCGCGTGAGCGCCTCCTGGAACTCCGCTCCCGGCCTGAGGTCTCGCCCATAGTACTTGTCCCGGAATATGTACGTCTGCTTGGCCGCGTCCCAGACCTGTAAGCCGCACACACGGACGCCGAGGCTTCGCGAAGTCGTCGCCGCACACTTGCGTTGCTGAGAGGCCTGCTTCTTGGGCGTCGCGTCGACTCCGTACTGTCGCGTCCCCATCTTGAGGTCCATGATGCATGGTCGCTTCATGCCGGCGGTCAGATCCTCAAGCAGAAGAAAGTACTCGACGCGCGAGTCCGCCACGCGCGCCTCCTTTGGGTTGACAGGTCGGGGTATCCTCTTGAACTCGGGTCCCGGGCTAGCAAACTCGGATGTCGCAGCTGAGTGTTCATTGCTCGGCTCTGAGGTGGAAGCAACGGCCATATCTTCGGGCTCGAGATGCAACGTAGCCGGACCCGAGTTCGATTCTGTGCTCCTAGGACGGTCATCACCATTGCGTGCCTGGTAGTTTTGCGCCTTGTCATCACCGCCTGATGACGTTGACGTCGTGTAAAGACCAGACTCCCGCTTGAAGTCATCGTCGTCCGGCTCCTGGAAATATTCCAGGCTTCTCCTGTTTGAAGAATCCAATCCTTCCTTGGCTTTCCTGCGCAGGGCTGTGCCAGAGTAGCGACGACGCCTGCCCTGTGACACAGCCTTGTCAACAGGTATCTCGGGCTCGGGGGCACTTGTCCCCATGATCTCCGCCGATCCATCGTGCTCTTCTCCCTTGCACATCTCCTGAATCCTCTTCTGCACCGACGCCTCCTGCGCATGGTCGATCTCGGGCCCCATGTCGCTGAAGCTGTTGCGCAGCCGGGAGCTGCCAAGGCCACCACTTGAGCGACGTGCCGGAAGGTCCGGCTCGGATTGGGCCGTGTCTTGAATGGCACCTGGCGGTGCCATAAAGTTCGGCAACGAGGCCCTCGGTAGAGGTACCCGCTGTAGGTGCCGCCTGCGGTGTGGCCGCATTGGCCAAGGCGTCTTCATAAAGACGTCGTTGAAGACCTTGTTCCTCAAATCTTTGTTGACCGTCGTTGCGCCCCAACTGTTTGCATGCCGATCCTCGAGTGTTGGCCGCTGCGAAACGGCCCTCCGCCCACCAGGACTACAGCTTGGCATAGAGACAGCCGAGTTGCTCCTAATGTAGCTGCCGGCCGGGTCAACGGTCGGACCAGGCGAAGGTTGCAGCAGATTGCGCGGCAGAATGTGTTGATTATCAACAAAAGTGACAGTGGGCACCGGAATTTGGCTAGATTGCAGAGATTGACTGATTACTCTAGTGTGTGTGGAAGCCGCTTTTGTATCCTCAGATGGGCCGACCACGGCCTCAGGTTGAACAGAAGTTCCATCAATCCCCGAGGCGGCCTCTTTTAAATCGCCCTGGTCGACCGACTGTAGGTCAGAAGCGGCCGCCGAGATCTCTCTCTTAAGTGTAGATTTGCGGCGAGGCTGCTTCTTCAACGTGACATTGAGAACCCCGATGTACCTACAAGCCGTTCTTGTTAGCACCACAACAATCGTTGCACATGAAAGACGGAAGATCTGGAAACAAAAAAGTGTCTGTCAGGTTAAGGGTTTAAAATTGACTCACCTGGGAAGAAAGGCAAGAAGGTCCCTAACATCTTGCTCAATCCTTTCATAGAACTCGTTTTCACGGTTGTTGAGCTGTTTGCAGACAGCACGCTTCGAGAAGCGCCAAAGAGTTGTATGTCCACCGACTTGGTGCTTGTATGGAATCAACTCGATGGCCTCCAGGGGCTGCTCGGGTGCTTGCTCATCGTCGTTCAAAGAGCTCTGCTGCAGCTGGTTCGTTCCATTTGACTCAGCCTTTGGCGCTGCAAAATCTCTTACTGCCGATGTTCCCTGAGGCCGTGCCCCTGGTATAGAAGGCTCTACAGCTGCCATTTGAGTCAGGGCTGACTGGTCCGCCTCTGGTAGATTAATGGTACTCGGCCCATCGCTTGATTCGTCACGACGGTCGACCTCTGGCTCATCGGCCTTGACAAGCCAGTTGTCACCTCTGGGAGATGACCTCTGGCCATTGGCTTGGCCTGGGATGCTGATTGGTACGGCCGGTGCGCCTGTTTGTTCCTGCGGAGCCTGGTGCGGTACAAAGACCGCAGAGGAAATCTTCTCCTCGCCAGACTCCTCTCCGTCATCGGCACTCTTTGCAGACAAGGTGCTGTCGCTAGACTTCCTGCGTTCACGGGGCATGTCATCTTCGGGGTTTAGTGCAGGCTCAGGGAGCACAGAATATTCATGTTGTGGTGGAAAGTCTTGACGGCGCTCGGCGAACTTTGGCGTTAGACTCGACTGTACGTCTCCGAAGTAATCACCAGCAGTTGTTGTCGTTTTCTTGGCAGCCTCCTTCTCCTTGGCTTTCTTGACCGAGGAAGACCTTCGAATTTGATGAAGTATGTCAGTGTGAGGGTCCATGGACTTTGGCGATGGTTGAGGCCCTGCATGGCCACTGTCTTCTTCGAGTATAGGGTTTTCGAGGATAGTTTGCGGTGTCTCAATGCTGGGAGATGTGGTGTCCCATGCGTGGCCAGCGTGCCTGGAGGATTCCTTCTTCTTGATTTTCTCCTCCGGCAGACCTTCTTTGAAAAATCGCAAGCTATGACTGGCTTTGCGACTGCGATTGTTGTGTTCTGCGCCGGTCATTACTTCTGTCACCGACTTTTCCACCTGTCCATCTTGAAGACTGTCCGACTCTCCGCTACCAATAGACCAGATCTTTTCTGGCCCGAGAGATACCTTACGATCCATGCTTTGCTGTCTTTGAGGCGTCCGCTCGTCGGCCGGGTCAGCTACTGGCTTGGTGGAGCTATGCCGGGGTTGGACATTCGGCGACGGGGGTGGGTGAGCTGTGCCTGCTGCCGAGGCGCTCGGCACAGAGTGGCCAAGAGGCCGCGGGGTAAGACGCTTCGATTCCGGGTAATCAGAGGATCCAATCCTGTCGGCGTTCTGGGGTCGGCGGCCGTTCAGAACCCGACTTCTCGAGTCTAACGCACTGGAGTCGGAGACATCATAGGCGCTGTGTAGATGTAGTTTGTTGGTCGAAGGGAGCGAACCGGAGACGGTGATGGTGGACACTACCGTCGAGGCCGACATGACTGGCGAGGGAGCTGGGAAGCCAGCTTTGGTTGTTATCGAGTTGCTGAGGCCATGCGACGGAGGTTCGCAGCGTGCATCGTTGGTTTTGTATTTTTGGGGTGACGTAGAGATTGGAGTAGCGGTGGGCGATGGAGAGGTGTGCGACGGCCCAGGTGGCAGGCTGGGAGGGGCGTGGTGTGGTTGGTGCAGAGAAGAAGAAGAATAAGAATAAGAAGAAGAACCCTGGCTGCCGGGTGTGGTTGGCAGAACACGGTTCGGATCCGGCTGGGCAGCAGCGGGGGGAGTAGAACCAGAGATTATACCGCGGGCAGATGCTAAGGCCTGCGTCAGCAGGGACGGACCATTTGGACGAGGTAAGACTGGGCCTCGGGGCTTTTTATTCTGGTCCGCATTACCGGCGGCATGCTGGTGGTCCTGCGCAGGGGTGGAGGTCGGGACAGGTGTAGCTGGGGTAGACGCGGTGTTTATTGTTGCAGGTGCGGCTGCATCTGAAAGCGAGCCCGTGCCCGGTGCGGTGGTGCTCGGGCTGCTCGAGCCATTGCTTGTACCGTCTGCTGCTCCTGCGGCAGCACGGAGACGATCCGACGGCCCCTGCGACAGAGCTTGATCGACAAGGTTTGGATTCGACGATGGCTGAACTTGGTTTGCTGGATCCTCGGGTGGAGGTGATAGTGCGGTGCATCCAGGCTGGGGGGACAGGCTGGACATGAGGAGGACATTGGCGGGCGTTGATAGGGCCGCGGGTGTGTATGTGAGAGCGTGCGTGTGGGCGCGAGGCAGAGAGAGAGAGTGTGTGTGTGTGCGTGTGTGGTAGTAAGTCGGGGTCCCTGTCGCGATACTGGGTGTGGGCGATCTCGAGGTGGTGACTTTGGGGCGGACGGCAGTGGCGAGAAAGGGCGGCGGTTGACAGAAATGGGTGCGGAAGAACGGCAAAGCGCACGGTGGGTGACAATGTATCGGGGGCCCGGGGTACAAGGACTCTTGGGTAGAGGGCCTCTAACTTCGAAGTTTAGACTAGTTTTGCTGGAGTTAATGGTCGTCCCAATAGAGACGAGATAACAGGAGACTAGGCCCGTTTGGTTGACTGGGGGGTACAGGTGAGAACTGACCGACGATGCAGTGACTAGGTACAGACAGCTCAGAACCAAGGTAAGGTACGGGTACTACAATACTTCTTTTCTGGCGGGATGGCTGAATGGATGGAGCGGGTGAAAAGAGATGCGTTTGCCCCAAAGATAGACGAAGAGCCAAGATGGAGTTGACAGCCAAGAAGGAGGGGTGTGGTTTGTGGTGGTCACCGTGGGTGGCTGCTGCCAAGTCCAAGTGCGTCAAGAAACGCGCCTGATTGGTTGGATTGGCGTAATTTTCCAATCGCGTACTGTACGCAGACTGTATTTACTACGTAAGGTCAGGTAAGGTAGTGACTTCCTTGCGAGTAGGGGCCCACTTCGAGGTGGGGTACTCCCGCCAGAAAGGTCCGCACCCGCACCGCACCGCACCGCACCGCAATAAAATGCCTGCCGAGGGATAAAGTCGAGACTCCGCGGGGGCTGCTGAGCAAGGAAATGGGGAGGAGTAGTTGAGTTGGGAGGAGATATCTCGTCTACAGTAAGTACTTTTTTTTTTTTTTTAGCAAGGTACATAGATGATTGTCTACCTAGGCAGGTAG
>JARHUK010000337.1:0-19184 GCA_031001725.1 Pseudopyricularia javanii
CCATCAAAAACGTGGAGCAAACACTTTGGAGTTTGGATGAAAACATAATACATATACCTCTCTCTATTAATCCAATGGTGTTTCCATTCTAGTCAAAAGATAATTAGACGCAGAACTCACAGCATCGCCAGAATAGGCGCCGTGTAAGCGCGGGGCGAATTTAGACCCTGTAAACCTCATTCTTACCCTGCAGCGGCGCCCCACGAGCAAGGTGGCGCGGGGGCACTGAAGATGGATTTTCTTGCTGCGGGGCGCTGGGCTGAGCCTCGATCACTGGATGCGGTCTTTTCTGAAATTCTGCACCGACAACTGCCCTTCCGCCTCTTCCTCCTGCAGGCCGACGTTCCGCGCCAGCCAAATCCAAAAGCTGCATCGAAAATGACGCAAAGTCGGCATTCAGACACCCCGGTGATCGAGTGGTCCTCGGCGGTAAAGTAAACAGTACCCATTCACCCCCTTCCTCCGGCATTGGCAGCTCGCCGGGCGCCTCAGAGTCGCCGGGGGGCAAATCAGAGCCTGGATTGCGGTATTTGGGGTGGTGAAGACGGGATGGTCGCCCATCCATCTTGAAACAGGTTCTTCTTGTTTTTTTCGTCGTCTTCTTCTTTTTTTCCTTTCGCAAATCCTTTCTCTTTTCTACACACTACTCCTGCTTGCAAGTCCAAGTTGACTTGCTTTCACTTTTCACTGTTTTGCTGGTGGTGGTTGGACAGTCAGACACACATCTGCTCCGCCAGCCAACCATCTTGGCACTTGACGTCTACCTTTATCGAAATCCCATTACAAAGACCCATCGCAACCACCGCTCGGTCAGCGCATACGAAATAAATCGCCCTCTTCTCAATTCGGGATGTGGTGGTGTTGACATCCGGGCACTTTGATAGCAAAAAAAAAGTTAAGAGCCCCCGGGAACGGTTGTTACTACAAGCAGGCAGCCAGTCAGGCAGGCTTGGCTAGCACACATGGGACACAGCCCCGTAAGGTTGGTCTAGCTCGACTCTTCATCCACACCAGTCTTATTCAGCCTCCCCAGGCGTGGGATAAGGCACAAGCCTGTGATTACTATGGCTAGAATGGATCCCAGATGGGCTTCTTCAAGTGAACGAGTGCCTATTTTCCAGGACATAAGCATGCTTCAATGTTTTTCTTGGTTTTGTTTTTGTTTTTGTTTCTCTCTTCTCTTTTTCCCTTTCCCCCTTTCCGTGACAAACACAACTGCCATCCTTGAACAAAACAAAGTCAAAACAGCTAGCTAACAAACAGGTTCCATATCCGTCCGTCTTGGGAATAGAGAGCCAAGACCGCACAAAACATATCAACGACCGCATGCCGGGGGGACGGCGACATGGAAGTCGCGTCAAGATGCCTCCGATCACCATGGCCGCCCTCAAGCCTATGCTCCTCTTCCTCGCCATCTGGACCACCGCTCCGATATCAGTGCTCGCCGCAGACCCGACCCCGACCGCTACCGCATCGTCGCCCGCGGCCAGCTTCGTTCCTTCTTGTGCGCAGGGATGTTTCCAGGCCTTCCTCGAGGTTCACGAATTCACAAGCTCTTGCGGCGACGCGCCCTCACTAGACTGCCTCTGTGCGAGGTATGGGACCTCGGGTATCACGGTAGGCGAGGGTGCCGTACAGTGTATTGTCGCCGAGGCTGGTCAGGGAACCTGCTCTAAAAGCGACGCGAGCCGTAAGTCACTTACATCTGGCCCTGAGACTCTGTCTACCATACTGACCACGTGATTACAGAGAGTGTAATATCGAAAGCATACGATGTGTGCCACGAGCAGCCGAGTGCTGTCACACCCACCCTAAAGACCATCGTTGCAACAGTAGTGACAATGACAAGAGGCCCAACTAACTCCCCAAATACTACCACAATGATAACCACATCAAAACCAGCCGCACCCACTAACGACCCCACAAGCACCCCTACTCCCAACGAATCTAACAGACCCGCAGCAGCACTAAATGGAGGCCAGGTAGCCGGTGTGACTCTCGGCACAGTGTCAGGCGTCTTCCTCCTTGTTGCAGCCGTCTTTGTCGCGAGGTGCGCCAGGAAGAAGCGCCTGGCAAATGCCGCTGCGAAAGAGAGAAGTTTGGACTACGACAGCGAGGGCTCGGCGCCGGGGGCCGGGCCCGGCTTCAAGGGCCGCCAGGACAGCATGCAGATCTCGCCACCTGTGCACGTCGCATCAGGGGCAGCTGCGTGGGCTCCCCAGCCCTACGAGACCATGACCGCCGCGGCTGCGCCTCGACTGAGCACCATCGGACAGGCACTGACGCCGCAAGGAAACACGGCTGCGCTCTTTAACGGGGCAGCCGCCAAAGAGCAAGGGGCGACTAGGCATCCCACACTGACGCCAAGGAAGCGGGACTCTACCGAGTTCTTCAGGGCCATGGCGCGCAACGAGCCGGTAGAGCATGTTCCTCGCCAGCAGCCCGTGGGTGACGCAAAGCCGCAGCTCAACATTGCCATCCCTGCAAACCGACAAGATGTGACCAGGGACAGCCAGGTGACCGAGTTTGCCGAGGATGGGGAGGACTTTGACCCGGAGACGGCAGGCGCCAACATTTGGCGCCCGCCGCCGACGGATCCCTTGTCGGATTCTACTTACTATGTGGCCGACAAATGGGGCAACTGGCGACGCAAGTCAATCTCGACGCCGGTTCGCGGGCCAAACACGACTTATGGGAACATGCCACCGCCCAAATCCGCATCATCAGCCATAGTACCCCCTTTGAAGCTTGGAAAGAGGTCTTCAGCAGGAGTTGACGCCAGCCCGAGCGGTGCTTCGAGCGTCTATTCGGTCTTTACCCCGCCGCAGTCCGAATGGCCTGGGAACGACAACCCTATGCCACCGCTGCCCCCTTTTCCCAAGTCGTCTTACGCTAAGATGCTGGAGATGAACAAGGCATTGGAGGCCGGGGGCAGCGGACAGACGCCGCTCCAGCGCAATGCCTCGACGGCCACCAACGGGCCCATCGGGGCGCGCAGTGCCTGGCCGAAGCCCCCGCCGAGGGACTCGCATACCACCACGACGACCATCGCGGATGACGATGACCTGACTTCTCCAATGCGCGGCAACAGCATGATGATGCGGATGTCGCAGGAAAGGACCAGGCAGATGCTGGGTGGGGGTGCTATGACCCACCCGATATCATCCATTTCGCCTCCTACGGCATATATCCCTTACAACGCCAGCCGGAATATCCAGACCAGTGGGCCGCCGCAGACCAAGTCTAGCCCCGAGAGACGCATGTCTAGTAACTCGTGGACGTCTGAGGCCACCAACTGGGCGAACCAGGAACCTAGCCCTGTGAGCCCGATCCTCGGACGCATGCCCAAGCTGCCCCAGCCAGCTACAAGCCGAGCACCGGACCCGCAGCTGCTGTCGCCGACGATGCCAGCGCAGTCGCGGATGCCCATATCGAATGCACCACCGCGCGCTGCCGGCCGCAGTTTGACGCGCGGGGACAACGCAGCACCGGCGTCGCCACCTTACCCCACAGACCGCAACGACGACTACGATCCGCAGCAGATTGCCTTTTACCCGGCCTCGTCGTCCTCCCCGTCCAGCTACCGCTCCAACGGCAGCGGCCTGCTCGCGAAGCGCCTCGGGGCCTCGCGTGCGGCCGACATGAGCCTTGAGACCGATGTGCAGCCCGCCACGCGCGCACACTGGATGCGGGGCGGCCTGTCGTCGACGTCGCCGTCGTCGCCGTCGTCGTCGGCGGCGCTTCCGATGCCTGTTCCCATCACGCCCGGGTGGGAGCCCAAGCTTACTCCGACGCGGCGGGGCGATGACCTGTACCTCAAGGTTGCGTGAGCCCGCCAATTGATGGGACAGTCATCCCTCCTGAGGGGGGTGGGTGTCCACCCCCAGCCCTGTCTTACTACAGTTGTACGGGGCGCTCTGCTTACGGCGTGGCGCGTCGACTGACCTAGGTCTAAGCCACTGGGAACCCCACCTACACCAACACCAACGCATCACTACATACATGTATTACTACGACGAAAGGGTCCCTGGCGACGGGGTCACCAAATCAGTCCACCGGAATCTCTGTTTTCTTTCTTTGTTCTTTTGGGTGTTTTTTTTTCCTTTGTTATCTGTATATACAAAACGCTTTTGGGTGCATTTTCTTTGTACTTTGCTCGGATTTGGAGTTTTCTCATGGTTGCGGAACCGGATGGTTCATTGCATACCCTCCCGCTTTGGATTTCTTTTATGTTTTGTTTGGTTTTTGGAATTTTGTTTTTGGACGCTAGAGAGTGACAAGAGACAGCATGTTAGAGGCTTAGACGCCACATTAATTCGAAGTTTCTTGCAATTACCTACCGCAGACCATCTGGTGCTTCCTGATACCAATGAAGAAGCCTACGAATATCGCTTCTGCTGTTCGAGCAACGACAGCCAGTGCGGGCAAAATACCATGTACCACTCCCAAGGCCGCCTCACCATCATGGCATCGTGGTTTAAATGTTGCAAGCCTGAAATAAGAACAATTCAATCCCCTATACAGAATAAGTCTAGATGAATAAAGACAATATAGCTAAACGCCTACTCCCTTGCCCCGGGCTTTCTCCATTAAAAAACAAGTCGTTTTTTGTTTGATCTTGAAAGGGATCTCAAATCCCCTCCACCCAATGATCACTGCCGTGACGACGTCGTGTTTTGACCGAGACCGCCGGGCTCTCATCGCTTCGTCAGACTCAGCAAAGAGTAAAAACAAATATTGAAAAAAAACACGTAGAGAGAACAGAGAAACAAGACTGAGGTACTGCCCAGAAACTATCGGAATAAACGCAAAAATGAGGAGAAAACGTCACAAAATGTACAAAACAAGCCTAGCCACAATCGCCCCCCGCCCTGACCCCCGGTTGCGGCAACAACGTTCGTTCTTCCCTGTCCACTTGCGGTTGTCGTCGTCTGCTGTGCGCACTGGATGTACGAGGTGGCACAGCAAGTGGCGGCATGCTACCGCCGCCGGCCGAGGGATGGTTCACTCGTTGCCGCCGCCCTCTAATCTCGTCCAGACCACCACAACCGGTGCCAAAGATACCTAGACCACCCTGGGTCGGAGTGCTGATGAGGCTGGAGGTGCTGTTGACTAACGTTGTGCCATCCTGAGAATTGAGGTAGCGGTGGCTTGGGGTCGTGACAGCTGGCGAGGGTCGGGGATGCGGGGAGTGAGAGCGAGCAGGGGTAGAAGGGCTGGGGGTTGAGAACTTTGTGACGGGCGTGGCCGGGCTGTATTCGGGCCCACGGGCGATTGGCATCCGTGGCGTCGACAGGGTTATGCGGCTGGCACTCTATGCCTCGGCCCTTCCACCGTAGTCGCGTCCCGATGCTTGTGCCGTGCTTGGTGGTGCGGCGCCGGCAGGTCTCTTTGGCGCAGGCGCGTTGTTCCAGGACAGATACGTGTGGTCGCCCAATTTCCTGTGTAAAAGAATCAGTGACCAAGTTCACGTGGATATTCGCATAGAATGCTCCGGGATAACTGCTCACCTTGGCTTGATCAAATGGGTAGCGGTGAAAATGACACCCAGGATAATGCAGATGCCGCCGACAACAATGTAGGCAATTCCCAGAAAAGGGTTCCTGCCACCAATTACTGTCTTAGTTGTGATGAGGAGCGACTTGGTTCCGCGGAAGCCATCAGCAGGCCAGACTGGGTCATTCGGTTAGCACCTATACACTCGCAATATTGGACACTTGTGGCCCAGTACTCACGGCTTTCAATCTCAACCTGGTAAGTGCCCTCACGCATAGCGGCAGTATCGTTGCGGCGGTACAGCTTGCTAAAGTTAGGCAGACCGGCAGTTCTCATCCATACCTGGAAGGCCTGCCAGTCCTTCAACTTGGGCATGGTCTCCTTGGTGTAGGTGTCGCCGTACTTCTTCCTCCAGTTCGGGGGAGGGACGACTGAGCTGACGTCCTGGTCATCCGGGAAGTTGCCATACAGGTCCGCATCGGAAGGCCATGCAATGTTCGAGTTGTTGTTCATGTGGTAGGTCTCGGAGCCGTTAGTGGCCTCGGGCGAGTTGGAGTTCAGCAGAACAGGGTCCGAAATGCTGTCGTTGAACATGGAGTTGGCGATCAGGCCACAGGGGTAGTAGGACTTGTTGGTGCTCGGGTCCAGCTGGAGGGGTGTACATGGGGAAGAATCGACGTCGGAATCTGAGACCTTGGTTCCCTTGAGCTGTTTGTCGTAGAAACTGCTGACGTAGCGGCGGTGATTTTGATAAAAGTTGGTGAGCGTGTAGTACATGAGAACCGGGGGGTCCATGCCCTCTGGAAGGGTGAATTGTAGAGTGCAGACGGGCACCTCGGTCTCGTTCTGGTTCGAGTCCGGGTTTGTGTCGAACTTGACATTCTTGGTTGTCCTGCTCCACTGCGGAGGGTTGACCTGTTTGCTCGACTGGAACTGGGTGTTGACAAGGTCCGCAGGCATGTCTTCAAACTTGCCATCCCCGCCCTGCGTATGGCAGTTGGTGTAGTCCAGGGATATCATTTTCACCTATGTGGAGCATGGCATGGATTGAGCGGAGGGAACTTCAGGTGTAGGGCAGCGCGCACAGCTGGGCGGGCGACGTACCGTCGTGCTGGCGTACAGCAGGCCACCTCCGATCGGGGCGAAGATGACGCCGATGGCGAAGAAGAGTGGCAAAACTGTCTTGGGGGTGAGGATTGGTCTGCGACGACATCATGTCAGGCACTGATTGCGGAGGGGTCGAGGGTGCTGCAGGAGGGGAACACGTACTGCCATGCCTTCAAACGTTGTTGCCTGAAGGCCGTATCTGCGCGGGGATCAGGGTTAGTACAAGGAGGGCCAACTACTGCGCGCGATGGGCGCTTTCAGCGTAGATGGCGACATACTTGCTGGCCTCTTGGACTTTTTCTTCTTGTCTTGGTCCTGGGAGGAGTTGTCCTCGTGGGAGTTGATGGAGTCGGCCTGCCCGTTGGGGCCGACAGAGCCGCCGCCGGCCATGGTGAGATTTGAACTGGTGAGATGGAAGTTGGGGGTACGCGAGTGGTGGACTGCGGCGTCGGTCGGTGGGTGTCGTGATTGTGATGGTGGTCGTGGTCGTCGTTAATATCGTTGGTATGGTTGTCGATGTCGGTTTGGGTGCCGCGTTGGTGAATTGGATGGAGATTCCGGCAGTTCCGCTGCGCAGGCTTTGATGGTCGGAACTGCTGGTAGATGATTGAATTAATTGATTGAATCCCGTCTGGCCAAAAGCAGGCAGGGATCGTGGCGGATACGCGCGGTTGTCGAAACACAGCCACGCTCACTTTGCTGGGCAAATATGCACGGACCATGTTTGATTAAATTGCAGCCTCCTGCAGCAAGCAAGGCACGAAGGAATCTCCAACAACGGCTGAAGCCCGCACGTGCTCATTCAGACAATCACCTCCGTCTCAACTCGACATCTGCCGAGATAAAAAAAATAGTCTGATATCTGTCTTTGTTGAGAAGAATCATTGATCCCGATGTCATACTTTTGACGGGCGGGAACTCTGTGCGGTATTTCGAACGGCAGCTGGTGATGTGGTCCGAAAGGGATTGTTTTGCTTGGTAGAAACACCTGCCGAGTACCAACTGCAGTCCTGTGATTATTTCTATTGTGTACGTATTTTATCTCCTACTCTTTTCTTACATAGATGTTCTCCCAGCTATTTCACTACCTGATCTATTAAACCAGGTGCCCGTTATGGCCCGGTTGTGCTGTTTCGATTTCTCCTGCTGCTAGTATCCTACCTAGCTTACCCAGGTCAAACAGCCTGCAATCAATGGAATGCATCACCCACTCCCTGCCCTGGTAACATCCAATCCCACGACGTTCGGTCAGTCATGGATGGCAGGCACCCAAAAAAAAACCCTGACGCGAAAAGCCGTTGATGACGACGTCTGTTGCTGCGCTGCCCCTCTGTGACTGCAATGACTGCACAGAAGCAGAAGCTTTTTTCGCTGCACCTCCGGCAGCTGCCAGCTGGGAGATGCCACTTGGTGATCCGTGCGTCTTTCTAGAAGGCTTCCAACCACCGGAATGCGTGGGCCCGTGCTTTAGTTTTGGAGCTAATCTCAGGGAGCGTGCTGGGATGTGACTGGTGCACCTTCCCAAAAGGTTCAGTTCAGAATGGAGGGGATGGAGCGTTCGAGGGAGGGGTGATGGAAATAGCAGCAGCTTCCCTCTCGGAAGAGAACCCCATTCACACACCTTGACCACCTTTTTTGTTTTATTTTTGTTTTTCTGTTTTTTTGTTTTTATTTTTTGACACACCTCCATACATACAATATCATACCATAGCATACAGTACCACTCAAACCTGACCCTGACTTGGATCTTCCTCCTTCACTCCAACCGAAAAATCTCCACTTCTCGATTCTCGATCGCCTCAGCCGTCGTCCAACGTTGGGTGGACTCACCGAGCTGCGTGTCGCCGTGTCCTTTCAACTCATACCGCTCAATTGCGACCTTCTCTTCCTTGACATCACCCAACACCCACCCTCTCGTGTCCGTCTTCATCCAAACCCCCAAAGGCAAGTTGTTGGAGGTTAGGGCAGTCACATCCTGTTGCAGCTGCATCGCCTGTCTACGGTAGCCGCCATCCGTCATTTCTCGCCACTGCGCACCACGTCAAGCTCGCCGACCGGACCCAAGCTCCCTGCCTAAGGTAGCTTCTGGATCCTAGCTGGGCGCACCCCAGACCAACCCGTTGTCAACCACGTTCCAGAGTGGCACCCCCCCAACACTCCAAACCATCCGCCCTGCGAACTGTATTTGCCTTTGACCACCGTCGACAGAGACGCCACCAAAATACCATCTACGCCCGCTACCTGCACCTAGAAACAAACACCAGCATTGCATAAGAGCCGCACGCGCCCGGCTCATCCACTGTACGTGTGTTCTCCAGTAACTGACCGACTACATGCCGCCTGGCCCCACCGGGTTTCTTGTCTCTGTCCCGCCTGGCCCCACCGGGTTTCTTGTCTCTGTCCCGCCAGCTTGTTGATCTGGCTTGCTTCTACAAACACATCCCGTCTACCCCTTAGCAGCGGCCCAGTTTGTTCGTTTCTTTTTGCAGCTAGCTCGACTAGGCTTCCTGCCGACTGCCGACGCATGTGGCCTGATTGCTGTTTATTCATTGATAATCCCTCAAAGTCTTTGTGTGTCGAATTTACCTGTGGGGAAGCTCTGCCTGCCTGCACTCGCCCAAAGCCTACAACGTTTGACTGGCACATAGTACGGTGCAAAGTTGACTGACAACAGGCAGACGTGGTCTCCAGGTGTAAACCTTTGGATGAGCTCAAGAAAATAGTCTACAGGTATGTACTTACGCAAGTCGAGCACTGTTCCCCGAGGGCCTCGGTGGCTAGGATTTCTCATGAACAATGCTAACTGCCCGTCTTTATACAGTCTGTGTCCGACTGTTTTTTTTTTTTTTTACCTCGCCGACCCGTTGACCAAGTCAAACCCACCACGACACATCGCCTATAACCAGCAACATGTCGGCCGGTGGCTTCACCAGCCCATTCGGGGCTAACTCGAACCCTTTCAGCTCACCCGAAGAGAGGCGAGGCGGCCCTGCGTCCATCCAACCTGTCATGGAGGATGAGGAGGCTGATGGAATCGGTAGTGATCCCATCTCTTTCAGGAGCCCCGGATTTCGTACACCGTTCGGTGGAGGCGACGCAAACTCGGAAGGACCTTCTTCCAGCACACAGAACCCGGATGGGTACCCAGCCCAGTACAACTTCTCGCGGAGGACATCAGTCTCGGCCGAGTCGCTGAAGCCAATCGCCGATTCATATGATAACTGGACCCCTCCATTTCAACCAAAAAGCCCCGAACAGTTGGAAAGACTGAAGAAGGCCATAGAGGGAAACTTCCTTTTTAGTCATCTGGATGATGAGCAAAGTGCCCAGATTCTCGGTGCCCTGGTGGAAAAACCCACCCCCGCCAAGGACATCAAGGTTCGTTCCAACAGTCTTGGCCGCTTTCGGTAGAGCCACAACAGTGCATCATGCTAACCAAACACTTCAGGTGATTGTCCAAGGTGATGCGGGCGACTATTTCTACGTCGTTGAAAAGGGCAAATTCAACGTATATGTCAACCCCAGCGGCGTTATGCAACCAGGCTCCCGAGGACTTGGCGAACATGTAGGCACGATCGAGGCGGGCGGATCCTTTGGCGAGCTTGCGCTCATGTACAACGCACCTCGAGCGGCTACGGTCATGTCGGCTGAGCCCAACTGTGTGCTCTGGGCCTTGGATCGTGTCACCTTCCGCCGCATTCTGATGGAGTCGACATTTTCACGCCGCCGCATGTATGAGAACTTTTTGGAAGAGGTTCCCATACTGTCCACATTGACGGCGTATGAGCGCTCCAAGATTGCAGACGCGCTGGAAACACAAAAACACCCAGCTGGCACCGTCATTATTAAGGAGGGTGACCCGGGCGAGGACTTCTACCTCCTAGAGAGTGGCGAGGCCGAAGCTTACAAGGCTGGCATCGAACAACCCGTGAAGCTCTACAAGAAGGGAGACTTCTTTGGAGAACTCGCCCTCTTGAACGACGTACCGCGGGCGGCTAGCGTGGTGAGCAAGACCGAGGTCAAGGTGGCTGCCCTCGGAAAGTCGGCCTTTGCACGACTTTTGGGCCCAGTAGAGCCCATCTTGAGGCGCACAAGATATGACGGTATCAAGACTGGCGTTGAAGAGATGGACCCACTGCAGGCCGCTTAGGCATTGCACCGGACTGATCAAAGGTACTGCCATGGACCCGGGATGGGTTTGATGCGGGTGAAATGTACTGAAACTGGACGTGTACCAGGAAAGGACCGTTGTTATTTTTCCTCGAAGATTTAAGAACAGGCATAAGACGTTGAGTTTTCGGTGGGCTAGGTGGCGTTGGACGGGTGATCGTTGTTTCTTACTAGTTATTCCCCATTATCGTTTTCAAGAATCCTTATGTTACCCACGTTGTTGACGGCAGGATACACTTTATGCAAGGTGATTCAGGCAATAGATATCAAAACAAACTGGCTTGTTCAATGCAGGAAGGGAGACCAACACAAGTATGCACTCGGTATTACTATTGTACACTGTCCATTGGGGGCCTCGGCTTCTTCTATGTAGTTCGCACAGCGACTGATGGCATGTGATATGCCTTGTCTTGCCCCGGAGAAACCGCGTATGCATTGACGGTCAAGTCGATGAATTAATACAAGGTCGGCACCGTCATCCGGTCAAGCGGTGAAGAGGGTCGACAGCAAGAGACGTCGGCCAGAGTTAGACAGTAAACCATGGGGGGTGAGCGACTCGGCGGGCTGCAGCCTGGTAACGGCCGCTCAATGTGCAGCTGATGGATGCAGCTAGTCTAGTATCACAAGGAGACATTTTGCAACCTTCGCGATCTGTAACGGAGGCCCGATACCCAAATCCCTTCACGAACCGACAGCAGCAACAGCGGCGCCGGCGCCGGCCGCGGCCTTGGCGGCCAGCACCTCGTCCCGCCTGGCGTTAACCTCGGCCCTGAGGCGGTGCGTGGCCAGCTCGATCTCGAGCACGGCGCCGACGCCCCTCCGCCACGTGTCGTCCAGACTTCTCAGCTCGGCGGCGACATCGTCCTGGGCACGGCGGCGGTTGATGGCGAGCACGTCGACGCGGCGCTTCGTGGCGGCCAGCTCGGCCTCGAGGGCGCGCAGCTCGGCCTCGAGCTGCCAGTTGGAGACGAGCCAGGCGTTGCGGCCCTCGGGGGCGTCGAGGAGGGCAAGGTGGTGGCGGCGCAGGCGGATGTGGGTGGCGGACGTGTGAGCGCGGGCGAGGGTTGCTGATAGGGAGGAGGATGTGGTGGAGGTGGTGGGCAGGGTGTCGTCGTCGTCGTCGTCGTCGTCGATTTCGTAGCGTTTTGTGTCGATGGCGGATAGCTTGGTCGGTTTTGAGGGGTCCGGGGAGGAGGATATCCGGAGGAGCTCGGCTGCTATGGCGTCGCTGAAGGTGGGTGTGTAGGACGGGGGCAGGTCCGGGTGGGTGGTGGTTGTGGGATGTGCTGCGGAGTCGAGCTCGGCGGCGATGAGGGCTTCGGCTGCGGCGCGTTGGGTTGGGGTCGGGTCCGGGTCGACGTCTGCGCTGGAGGTTAGTTTGTGGGCGCCGACTGGTTGGATGGTTGGCTTACATGGTAGGGATTCATGAACGGTGCGCCTGAGGGATGACATCTCGGCGGGCGGGAGGCGGGCTCTTGGGAGTATTGTGTTGTTGATTTTGTCGAGGTTGTTCGCTCGACCCTTTGCTGGCAGAGGTCAAGCCAGGTATTGCGAGCCTATCCGTTGTCAATTGAATGGTTGGTTGGGATCAGGCTGTGGAGTTCGTTGATCTGGATGGTTATTCACTCGGCTCTTTTGGTTTGGTGCTGTTATTGATCAATCCGAAAATTGTAAACTTTGGAGCCGTTGTCGCGTCGCTCAGCGTCCAGAGGGGCTTTTTCGCGAATTCGAATAGAACCAACCCCGAACCCTGGTCCTTGCTCCATCACGACTGTATGTACAAAGTATCATTGACCCTAACCCTCACTGAATGGAAATGCTAGACTTAAAGTCTAGCTGCTTTTCGGACTTGCCGAGGCAAAATGAAGCAAGTATCGGCAGCGACCCCAAACGATCAAGGCATCTCGTCTGAACTTGCCAAAGCAAACTTTCTTGATGACGGGTGCTTTGGATTGCAGCCCAGCTAGCTGATGGGGGGGAAAGACAAGACAAGACATGCCAAGCAGGTCTTTTGCGCCGTCAGTTGCCGAGATAACGCGATCCCAGCCCAGGTGTCTATGTAGGAGGATATTGGATAATTACTTGCGGTGTCATTGGAACTTGGTCTCGTCATGTCGAGAAATCTACAGTTTTACAGGAAAAGAGATGGTCGGACGCCGCGCCATGCCACCGGAACTTCCGGGACAGATCTTCAATCGGAGTCGCTAGCTAGCTAGGCCACTCTTCTAAAGCAGATCGAGGCAACGCAATCAACACCCATGACCTGCATTAAAAAAAATACGCAGTACGTTCGCCTAGACGAACCAACCCAAGACACCCCTGACGGACGGTAGGAACATGATCGTTAGAAGTATTTTATTGAATACCCACGCAGCAGAGATGCGGAGTCTGGGTGTGGGGAAGCCAGATCCAAGCACCACCTCGGGAGCGCGCCGAGGTTCAAATCACATGCGCGCGTGTGCCGAAAGCGTACTTTGGGACCAAGAAGTCCGGGGCAAAGCTTTAAGAAGGTGACCTTGTCCGGCAACAGAGCTATAGCGCAAAGGCGTTCTCGTTCCATTGTTTCGACCAGTTCATCAACTCTTTTCTGCGCAACCAGCACTCTTGAAGCACACAACCTCGTCCTTTTACTACACACAAAAAAACCATTTATATACAAAAACCGACATCATGTCTCTCGCCAACGGTAAGAGCACTCTCTCGACATCGACGTCATTGTCGCAATCACCAATCGCCCACCACCACCACTACTAACATTCGCACGCCACACCAGCCAAGTTCCCCTCCTCGGCCGTCTTTGACGCGCTCAACTCGTACCTCGCCGACCCGACCGCCAAGAAGGACGCCATCAAGCAGGGCAAGGGCGTCTACGCCTTCACCCTCAAGAACGCCGCTGGCGAGACCGAGAGCTGGCACCTCGACCTGGCGGAGAAGGGCGAGGTTGGTAAGGGTCTGGGAACCAAGCCCAATGGTGAGCCTTTGTCTTTTTTTTCTTTCTTTCTTCGTTTTACTTTTACCTTTATAACTAGTCCTGGTCGCAACAACTACAGCATACTGACTTTCAACTTGCGTGTCCCCCCACCACAGTCACCCTCGTCATGTCCGACGACGACTTCACCAACATGGCAACAGGCAAGGCCAACGCGCAGAAGCTCTTTATGAGCGGGAAGCTCAAGATTAAGGGCGACGTCATGAAGGCGACCAAGTTGGACCCCATCATCAAGAAGGTTCAGAACAAGGCCAACTTGTAGATGATGTGTACTTGTTAGCGCTTTTTTAATTGTTATGTACATTTGACGATTTGTTTGAATGATGTTTCAGCTGTTCTTTGGCAAGTGTCGTGACAACGTAGTGAGTTGATTCGAATGCGTGGTGATGATATTGCTCTCTCCATGTTTTCCTGTATTCTTCTCCCGCAAGGTAACTTGCCAATGCAGCTTGAGTTCAACCGTATTCGTCGTAGTTACCTGATTCTCCAGCGTAGTAATAAATAGTGCGTAGCCATTCATCCACTCATCCACCGTGATCGGTCCACTGCCTCGGCCTGCCGTTGATGCCTCAGGCTACAGTGCAGTAAAAGTGTCTTTACCTCAATGGTCGTGTGCCCGTCATGATGACTAACCATTCAGATTGCTCCACCTATCATTAATTGGCTCCTGTGCGTGTTGCGCTGCGTGCGCTGCATGCATACAAAGTGCAAGCCTAAAATGGCCCGTGCACTCTCCACTCACCCCCTGCCTCTCTCTGATCTTCCATGGAAACCGCCCACGTCGTTCGCTCTCGCGCATCCGTGAATTTTTTTTTTTTGGCAGTTCAATACAAGCCTCGATCAAGGCCATCAAAACACGGCCACCTGGATTCGCGTCCACCCTCGATGCGCGTCTCGAAACAACAATCGGCCTCTTTGTTTACTGCCTGAATCGATTCCTTTGTTAATCTTCTTTTCCAAACCTGTTACTGGCCCTGCATCAGTTGTTCTTGTTGATTCCCCTTGGCCGGGGCAGCCTCTCCGTCTGACCATAATTTTCCTCACCATTCACAAATTCACGCGCTACTGAGGCTGCCATCACTTTGTCATCACCTTGGTGCCACCACCATCTGTCCAATGTCGACACGGCAACCCCGACCATAACGATCCCCGTCCCCGACTTCTTTTCACTCTTTGATTCAACGTGCGACAATAAACCAAACTCAAAACAACCATCACAATGACCACCCCCGAGAGGAGGCCAAATGGCTGGTGGGGAAGCATTTCGGGAGGTCTCTTTGGCTCGGCCGCTAAGCGCCGCAGTGAACCTGAGAGGATCGCTCCTAGGACCGAAGCTAGGCCCGAGCCGACGCGACTCAGCGTTCCCGCGAGGCACGGGGCTCTCCAGAATGGAACCCATCATGACACGCCGCGCCCGCGCGTCTCTTTCGACGAACGGCCAGCATCCCCCGAGAGCCCGGTCCAGCGAGCATCGGCTGCGCAGATGGCCACTCGCAAGATACTCGACCGCCCACAAGGCCCCTCGGGTAAGCTCTCGAGCAGCACTGTCAGGGCAACTAACTTCTCGGCTGTCGCGTCGCCCCGTCCCATGTTTCGGGCATCTTCGGCGGCCCCTGAAGGCGGAAGGTTTCAGTTTACGCCCCGCGCCGGTACCCCTGCCAAGGCAATCAACAACTCCTTCCGCGCTACCACAACTGGGGCTTCTGCCCAGACACCCAGCCGTGACTTCCGAGCGTCCACCACCGAGAACATCAGCCGCGGCATGGCCAAAGTGCCACCAAGCGAGCTATTTGCCATGAAGATCCCTGAGCCGCCGGCGAACCTCACCGGAGAGGAACTCGCGAGACGCATACCATCGAACCCCAATAGGGTTGGGTCCATCTACGCCGATGAGTACCTAGCAGACCTCTGCCCCAAAGATTTCAACGAGACACAGAGGAAGCAGTTCTTTTGCATCCTGGACCTGAGGAGGTTGAAGTATGCATCGGACGAGATCTACGTCAAGAAGGACTGGAGGTTCAATATTCTCAACTTTGCCAAGGAGTACGAGAAGAGCCGGAGCCTTATCATGCTGCGATATGGTCTTTACGAGTTCAAGAGCATCAAGCCCTCGCAAGAGGTGGTATCCAAGTGGAAGGCTTCCCATGGTATTCCTCTCGACGAGGAAGAGGACGATACCACGACACCATCCGCAGCTTTGACGCGTCCCAACGGCACCGAGGGTATCCTGTCGCGTGGCAAGCGCAAGGCCGCCGACGAGCCGTTGCAGACCAAGCGTGCGCGTGGAACTGAGCGCGAGCCACTGTCCGAGACAGGCACCCCTGCTCTCAACAAGGGCAACAAGAAACGCATGGCTGATGATGACGGCGAGAACCCGCCAGCCAAGGTACAGAAGCCCTCGACCGCGACAGCAAAGGCGCCGTCTGCGACCAAGAAATTCTTCGAGTCGGTTGCAAACAGCAAACCTACATCATCACCAACCATTTCGGTTGAGCCTCCCTCCGCATCTAAGCCCAAGTCCACATTCTCCTCCGCATTTGGCGCGACGCCGTCCTCGACCACCAAGTCCATCTTTGAGGCTAGCGCCTCGAAGTCGACTCCCGCAAAGGCTGGGGCCAAGTCCAACATCTTTGGTCATCTATCCGACACGGGATCTGGCCAGGCCAGTGGCGCAGAGAACGACGCTGAAGACGAGGATGAATCGGAGTGCGAAGTGCAGGAGGTCAGCGCAAGTGACGACCAGAGCGCTGCCGTTAGCGCAGGTGCTGCTACCCCTCAACCTGGCGCCAGTTTGTTTGCCAACAGCAAGCTTGCTACCAATGGTCCATTCGCTTCAAGCACTTCGTCTGAGGCTGGCGACGTCCAAACAGGCCCAAGCCTTTTCGACCGTGTCAGCAAGGGTTACGATGGCAAGCCGAAGCGCATGTTCTCGCCAAACACGGGTGCTTTTGGTTCGCCAGCTCCAAGCAAGCCCGCGACGGAGACCGAGAAGCCTGCTAGCCCAGCCAAACCAACCAACCAGACTTGGTCTGTTGATTCTCCCATCAAGTTTGCCGCTGCGCCGTCCGGATCGTCAGGCTCTCTGTTCGGGGCCAAGCCAGCAACCTCCGGCGAAGACTCGTCGACCCCTAAGCTCTTCAGCTTTGGCGCCAAGCCGGCAGCCGAGGCAGCTGCAAGCTCGACTCCCAAGTTTGGGATGAATCCTCCTATTGCGACACCTGCGAGCCTGTTCGGTGCCAAGACCAACGGATCTGGCCCGGAAGTGGACAAGGAGCAAAAGAAGGCCGAGGATGCTACTCCGGCGCAGAAGGCGCCTCACCCCATGTTCGGAGCTGTGCCTGGCGATGCGGATAAGCCTACCTTTGCCGCCGCAGGACAGGTTGATGCCAAGTCCGCCTTCGGTTCCGCGAAGCCCCTCTTCGGTGCCGATCCTAGCGATTCCTCTCAGCCGGCCCAGCCCTTGTTTGGTGCCGCTGCGGCAGCGGACAAGCCTGCGGCCACCCCTCTGTTCGGCGGTGCGACTATGGACGTTAAGAAACCATCGTCTGCACCTCTGTTCGGCGCCGGCGCCACGGAGTCGCCCAAGCCCCTCTTTGGCCAACCAGCCAATACCACCGAGACGCCCAAGCCGGCGGAAACCACGAAGCCTCTTTTTGGACAGACGCCCGCGTCAACTTTTGGGCTCGGTGCGTCGCAGGAGCAGCCCAAGTCCCTTTTCGGGGCACAGCCTGCCGCTGACGCGCCCAAGCCCATGTTCACCTTTGGAGAGACCTCGCAAAAGCTGCAGACTCCCAGCCTGTTTGGCGCCACTGTTGGGTCGTCCACCCCCGCAGCTCCTACTTTCGGAGGGAACAAGAGGAGTGCGGATGAGGAGACTGGCGAACCACAGGCCAAAAAGAGCCTGTTTGGTAGCGCCGCTCCTGCTCAGCCCTCGTCGACGCCCCTATTCGGAGCTGCTGCCACTGCGAACAAGAGCTCATCGGCGCCTTTGTTCGGAGGTGCCTCTAGTGCAGACAAGAGCTCGTCTACCCCTCTGTTTGGAGCAGCTGCGACCGCAGACAAGAGCGCACCGGCATCTACATTCTCGTTTGGTGCTACCTCCACCGAGGCGCCCAAGCCCGCGGTATCCCTATTCGGCGCCAGCACGAGTGCGGCCTCGGCCACGCCATCCTTCACCTTCGGTGCAGGTGCACCCACAACCAACGGGACGTCTACTTCCACGTTCAACTTCGGTGCAGGTGCCACGCAAAATGGTACCTCGACGCCTACAAGCTCGTTCACCTTTGGTGCCACTGCCCCACAGACCAACGGTCAAGCTGCCACCCAGAGCTCAACCTTGTTCGGCGGTACTGTCTCCGCTCCAAGCTCCTTTACCTTTGGCGCTGGCGGTGGCGACAACAAGTCGTTCAACAACCCCTTCGCCAATGGAGCCGGGGATGCTGGATCGGTGAGCTTCAACTTTGGTACGACAAGCAATCAACCAGCAGCTTCCCCTGCCCCCTCGGGCATGTTCAACTTTGGAGGCGGCGCTCCCAGCGCTCCTTCGACCCCAATGTTCAGCTTTGGGGGCGGCGGTCAGACGAACGGCACTACTCCGGCGGCGGGGGCTGCGGCTCCTGGATCGATCTTCAACCTGGCACCTCCAATGGGCGGCACCTCAACAGGTACTAGTAAGTAAAAATCTGATGACTCTTGGCATATTCCCCTCAAAAGTTCAACCCCTCTAGATAGTGCAGGACAAATGCTTAAACTGGATTTGTTGCGCACCAGACACCCCTTTTACTCTCGGAGGAGCTTCAAGTCTGGCTACCACACCGGCTGCTGGCACACCCGAGCCAGCAGCCGCTGGTGCAGAAGATGGACCCAAGGCTGACGGGGACGAGGAACCACAGGCTCAAATCAATCTTACAGAAGGAGGGCAGGGCGAGGAGGACGAGGACGTCGTTTTTGAGGTGCGGGCCAAGGTGCTCAAGCTCATCACCAAGGCGGACGAACTGGACGAGGAGGGTGACGGCAAGAACGGCGCGAAGAAGGACGACAAGAAATCGCCTTGGAAGACGATGGGCGTCGGCCCGTTCAGGCTGCTCAAGCACAAGAAGACGGGTGCGGTGCGGATGCTGTTGCGAGGCGAGCCTCGTGGCCACGTGGTCATGAACAAGATGCTGCTGGCCCAGTTCGACTACAAGACGGAGCCGGGCGACAAGTACGTCAAGGTGACCGCGGTCAAGGATGCCGGCGGTCTGGAGACGTGGATGTTGCAGGTCAAGGAGAAGACCAAGGGCAAAGAGCTGGCGGCGGCGCTGATGAAGCACCGAGAAGCCAACAAGCGCAAGGATTGAACAGGTTCCGCCTGTACGCCCGTGCGTATTTTTGCGATTTCCCGCGTCTTTGCCTTGATTGAAATAGGGGGGAGGTCGGTGAT
>JARHUK010000340.1:0-16271 GCA_031001725.1 Pseudopyricularia javanii
GTATGATTGCCAGGCCTAGTGGCCAATGAATCGCCTACCAAAGGTCATTTTGGTGGGGCTGGTACCTTTTGAGTAGTATTGCAGCCTGCAGGTACAATCGACGGTAATACCAGGAAGAGCAGGAAGAGCATCCTTGCTGAAATAAGGAAGTAACCGTCCGGGAGCTAGCTCTCTGTCGGTGTGGAGGGGCAGAACTTGACTTGCGCCTTCGCTCCCTTGCTACTGTACTGTACTGTACCTGCCCGCCTGTTTGCAGCATCACATCACCTCCACAACCTCGAAAGCAGCAATACAAGGCCTCCCCGGTCAGCAACCCTCAAAAAATGGCCAGCGCCTCGCCCGCCCCCGATCCCGTCGCCACAGAGCCGCCACCAAAACGCCGGAGGGTGGTCGGCGATGACAGCCCCGAGGACACAGACGGGGCCGCCTCGACGCCGACCAGCGCCGAGCTCCAAGGCCTGTCGATACGCACCGGCAGACCCGACTCCAGGTCTCGGACAGGCAGCCCCGGCAAAGACGACGAGGACGCCCGGTCACGGACGAGGGAGAAGCGCTCCTATTCTAGATCACAGTCGCCCCGCTCGAGGTCGAGGTCGAGGTCAAAGTCCCGGTCACGGTCGCGGTCCAGATCCACCAGCTCTCGCTCCTCACGCCGTTCACGCTCAAGGCGTGACAACAGCTCCTCCCGGTCCCGGTCCAGATCCCGCTCCGGCTCGCGGTCGCGATCCCGTTCGCGAACCCGTTACCGCTCGACCGCCTCGCCGACCCCGACGCCCGACGACCACCAAGACCGCAAGCAGCAGCAGCAGACGAAACAAGGCCGCGAGCGCGTCCGCGTCCGCTACAAGCGCCGCCTGGAGCTGCGCGGCCACTCGCAGCCCATCGCACAGGTTCGCATATCTCCCGACGGGCGGTGGATCGCCTCGGCGTCGGCCGACGGGACCGCGCGCATCTGGGACGCCGAGACGGGCGCCCACATCGACACGCTCGTCGGCCACATGGCGGGTGTGTCGTGCCTGGCCTGGAGCCCGGACTCGGGCACTCTCGCCACCGGGTCGGACGACAAGGCCATCCGCCTCTGGGACCGCATAACGGCCGAGCCGGCGCACGGTGTCGGCATTGCCGAGGGTGGAGACGACGGGGACCCTGAGCGCGGGCGGACCCTAGGTGGTACTAGGATCTCGGGGGCGTCGGGCATTGGTGTCGGGGGTGGCGGTGGGCCTGCGCGCGGGACCAGGCGGCCACTGCTGGGCCACCACAACTACGTCTACTGCCTTGCGTTTTCGCCCAAGGGCAACATACTGGCCAGTGGGAGCTACGATGAGGCTGTGTTTTTGTGGGACGTCAGAGCCGGCCGACTGATGCGCAGCCTCCCAGCGCACAGCGATCCGGTGAGCGGGATAGGCTTTTGCCGCGACGGGACACTTGTCGTCAGCTGCTCCACTGACGGTCTGATGTAAGACATCCTCCCAATGATACTTACGCATGCTTTTATATACACCTGCTAATCATGTTGTCCGTCTTGACCTTTCAGTCGTATATGGGACACGGCGACCGGTCAGTGCCTCCGCACCCTGGTCCACGAGGACAACCCCGGCGTCACGCACGTGTGCTTCTCCCCCAACGGCCGCTACATCCTGGCCTTCAACCTCGACAGCAACATCCGCCTATGGGACTACATAGCGCACCCGAGCAAGGTCAAGAAGACGTACCAGGGCCACGTCAACACGGGCTTCAGCATCGGCGGGTGCTTTGGCGTTGTGCAGGACGGGGAGGACGAGGACGAGGCGGCCCGAGGTCAACAGGAAGACGGCTACCACGATGACGAGGATGAAGACGACGAAGAGACGCAGGGCGCCGGGGGCTCGCGACGCGCCGGAGCACGTCGGGAGCAGCACCAGCCCAGGCAGCAGGTCTTTGTCGCCAGCGCCAGCGAGGACGGGCACGTCGTCCTCTGGGACGTCAAGAGCAAGGAGGTCGTGCAGCGGATAGCCGCGCACGACGGCGTCTGCTTCTGGGTCGACGTCGTCGGGGACACCATGGTCAGCGCCGGCAAGGACGGGCGCATACTGGTCTACCGCAACATGGCATCGACCGCCTCCCGGAGGGCGCAGCAGTCCAAGCTGCTGCCGACCAATGGAGTGGACGGGGCGGCCGACGCCGCGGTGGAGAATGTTGTAAACGGGACTATCGATCATGATGAGATGGAGGTCACCAACGGCGTGTCAGGGGTGGCGGAGGTGGAGATTTGAAGCGATTCATTGTTTACCAAGCACAGAACGAAAAAGATACCCTTGCCGAAACAAAAACGCGGCACCTGTCTACCGTACGCGGAAATGTTTGATCCCAAAGCATAATGAACATTCGGATGAAGGACAAAAACGGGCAAGCTAAAGAATCCAAGCGAGTCAGCTAGTTACCTAGTGGAGTGTTGACGGAATCCGATTTGAGTAATTCGCTTTTTTAGGAAGCTACACGACGATAGTCCCACCAACCTCGCCTTGCTCCCAACATTTTGCCGAGTCGCACGACCTCAGGGAATATACCACAGAATAGCAAACAAGAAAAATAAAAGGTAAATAAATGTATGGATAGAAAAAACGCAAACCATAGGTGACGAAAAAACAGTCAGAAAGTCAAAAAGAACTGATCAGAGTGGGACTTGAACCCACGCGGATTTCTCCATAGGAAAGTAGGAAGGAACACCTTAATCCTACGCCATAACCAACTCGGCCATCTGACCTTGGGATCAGTTGCGCATTTGCTGGCTTTATATACGTGACAAGCACGTCCACTTGTGGCCGTATTCATCCTAATATCAAACAGTGAGGCAGCGGCAAGTTATTCTGGTATTGTGCAGACTGAGGACGCTTGAACGAAATTATGCTATCTGGCCATGGTATATAGCAAAGATAGAGCACTTGTCCAAGTCGTGCCCTCGAAACGCGTGCAAGTGAGACGTTTGGCTCGGTACGACTGCCATCCCATGCCTGGGCAAGTATGATTGAAGTCTCCTTCACAAAACTCCAAGGGCGAAAATGAATTGGTTTGTTGCCCACGGTACGCGAGAGGTAGCTAGGTAGCTAGGTTGCTTGGTAAATAGGTAAGTAGGGTGTACATGGAAGTAGGGAGGTAGGAAGGCTTTCTAGGGAATGCGGCTTCAATCATTGTGAAATACATGGTTATTATCTCTGAACTGGTCGAGTGGCGGGCACTCACCACAAAAGGCAAAATCCGGTTGGCTATTGTGTACAGCACAATGAAAACAGTCGAACCACGACTTTATCTTTATCCAAGTAGGCCCCAAAACGACATGTCCAATCGAGGCGTCTGGCTGGACGACCAGGACTGTCTATAAACACGCAGAGGAGTCATCATGCATGCATCCATCACAAAACCTCAGAGCCCCGAAGCGATTAGTCGTTGTTGCATGATATTAAATTAAACTATGTATACAAGAATTCTCGTTTCGTCATCGCATCGCACCAGCGAGGCTCTAAGCTTTCCCCTCCCGCGGTTCTCGTCCGTCAAGGAGACAAAACAGGAGCCAAAAGGGGAAAAAAATCAAGAACAGGTGGTATCGTTTTGGTCATGAGAAGGGGAAAACAGAGAATAGTCAGAACAAAAAAAGGCGGCCGTGGCTTTCAAAAAGGAACACAGAGGCCCACCGTGAGATACGGTGGCCCAAAACCAAGAAGAGAACATGCCCTCCCCGCTTGCTGAAATCGCAGGGCTACAACTGAAAACCGAAGATTTGCCAAATCGCTCCCTTAAAAGGCAACATCCTCAAAGGGGCAGTCGACGCTGTCGTGCCCGTCCCGCTCGCAGAGCGCGCACCACTTCTCGACGTCGACGATGCCGCTCTCCTTGCCGGCCACCGGGCCCGAGTCCATCAGGCTCGGGAGGGCCTTGTCGTCTTCGGCGGGCGGCGCGGGCGTCTTCTCCTCCACCACCGCCTTGGGCCTGCTGGGCGACAGCGGCGCCGGCATGTCGACCGGGTCGTGCGGCACCGAGAGGCTCAAGCCCCTGCTCTTGGTCATCGTCGGCGACGTCTTGAGCGTGTCGCCGTCGTCGGCGGTCCCGTTGCCGCCGCCGCTGCCGGGGAACATGTTGGTGCAGTTGAGAATGCCGTGGCCGGCCGTCTCGCACAGCTCGCAGTAGAGGGTGCTGTTCTCGGTTGCGATCGAGTAGGCATCGCTCTCGGGCATCGTGTCGAGCGTCGCCACCCGCGCGTGCGTCTTGACCCGCGGTGGCGTGTGTACGTCGATGCTCTTGGGCTGCGGCTGCGGCGGCTGCTGCTGCTGCTGCTGTTGCTGCTTCTCCTCGTCCGGCTGCAGGATCACCGTGCCCCGCGAGTCCCGGAACGACGACCGGTCGGCGTTTTTGTGTCCTATGGGCACAATGGTCGCGGCGCTGGCCCGGTTGTTGTTGCTGCTGTTGCCGTTGGTCTTGATGAGCACGGGGCTGCCTGCGCTCTTGCGCAGGGTGTCCAGCTCGCGCAGTATTTCCTCTTCGCGGCTATTCTTAGCATCCAGCAGGGCGCGGAGCTCGGCGACTTCGCGCTCCAGCCTCTCGCGCGCCAGCCGGTCGCCGGCCGACTCGTCCGAGCGCCCGAAGCCGCCGTGGGACGCCGTCGGCGTCTTGCCCGAGTCCTCGGCGGGCAGGCCCGGGACCGCGTCTCGGCTCAGGGAGTGGATGATGGCCTTGAGACCTCTAATCTCGTCCTCCTTTTGCTCCAGCTCCTTGGAGACGGAGCTGGCGCTGCCGTCGCCGGACCCTGCACCGTTCGTCCCCGCGGTGGCCTTTTCGCGCTCGCGGCGCAGCTCCGCCCGCGTCCTCTCGACCTCGCCCCTGAGGAACTCGACCTCGCCGCGGGCCTCGGCCTCGCCCCTGCGGGCGTCCTCGAGGCCCTCTTCAAGCTCCTGCACCAGCTCCTCGAGCTGCTTGAGCTGCTTCGCGACGGCGTTGACATCAGTAGTGCGCTCTTGATAGTCCTGCAGCTCCTGCATCACCTCCTCCAGCTTCTTCTCGTACACCCTCTCGGTCTCGGTGCTGGCCAGCTCCAGCGTGTCAATAGTACTCCTGAAGTCGGCCCTGTGCGCGTCGAACTCGGCCGTGAGCATGGCGATCTTTTCGTTCTTCTCCCGGAGCAGGGCCCGGAGCTGCGTGGCGTCCTTGTCCTCTTCGCTCCCCCGCCTGGGCATCGGCTGCTGCTGCGACCCTTGCTTGGAGATGAAGTTTTGCAGCTCCGTGAGGCTGGTCTCCATCTCCACCACCAGCTGGACCTGCTCCTTGAGCTGCCTGTCCCGATCTGCCAACTGCAGCCGAAGCCGATCCAGCTCGTCACTTCCGATGCGCCTATGGGGGCTGGCCACCCCGTTGGCCCTGGAGGGCGGCCGTTGTAGCTTCGCTTGGAAAGACGAGACGGAGCCGATGCTGCCGTTGGTGCCGCTGCGGCCGAGGCCATGGGCCGCGGACTCGTCATCGGTGAAGCCGGCGGCGGAGGGCGCCCTGTTGCCGATGGCGGACGCGCTGCGCGGCCCCATGCCGGCGTCGCGAGCGCTCGTCAGCCCCCGCTTGGCCGGGTCCGGCGCCGCGCCGCGCACGCTCTGCGAGAACTTGCTCGTCGGGCTGCCGTACCTCGACGGCACCTTGGAGCCGGGCGTTGCCATGCCCTGGCGCGTGGGGTTGGGGGTCATCTGCAGCCTGCGGATGGGCGACTCGGGGCGCGGAAGGGACGGCCTCGAGGGTCTCTTGCCCAGGGGGCTGGAGGCGCGGCCGGGGCCCATGGACTGGTTGAACTTGGGCAGCGACGGCGTCGGGGGCGTGTAGTTGGTCGAGTTTTGGTTGCCGACCTTGAGGCCGGATGGGGGGTTCATGGGCGTGAATGGTTGCGAGCCTTGGGAGCCCGGTGCGAGGTGTCTTTTTGCGGCCTTGTTCAGAGGCAAGAATATTCCAGCACCCGGTCTATTGGTGGCAAAATATGATATTCTGTAGGCGGTTTTTAGTTCTGTTAGCTTTTGTGTGTTGTTTGGAAAAGTAAAACAACCAGAACAGGGCAAAAAGGCAGCACGCTGCTCCTGCTGCTACTGCAAAAAGGGAGCCTTACCCATCAACGTCACCACTGTTCTTGCCCCGTGAAGCAAACTCGGGGTGCAGCTCCACGCCGGCAAACACGCCCTTGCGGCCATCGACGTTACCAATGAAGCGCACGGTCCCGTACATGTTGCCGGGCACGTCGACGGTGTCGCCGATGGCGATGTGGCCATCGCCGGACGGCCTGCCCGGGGTCAGGGGCGGCGGCGGCGGCAGCATGGCGTCGGGGTCGTTCAGGACGGTTCCGATGGCGTACGACTCGGAGTCATCAGGGATGGAGGCGAGCAGGCCGGGGGTCAGGTTCTGCTGGGAGGCCTTGCGGGAGAGGCCGTGTTGGGGTGCGGCGAGGCGCGAGTAGGCGCTGTTGAGGTTCGGGCTGGAGGCGGTGGCCAGGCCGTTGAGGTTGGACTTGCGCGGCGGGCGAGGGAGGGACTTGCCGGCGGGCCCGTTGCTGCCGATGCCGTTTGGGTTTTGGTATGGGAATCTAGAGGCGGTCGGGGTGCCGGTCGGGGTGGTCGCGGTTGGTGCGCCTATGGAGTTGTATGGTGATTGTGATTGTTGTGACTGACCGAAGTCGCCGGGCGAGGCTGTCATTGTGTACGACATTTGGTTTTGGTCTGATCTAGTGGCAGTCAAGCCGGAGAAGCAACGTTCCCCCGGGCAGCAGCAGCTTGGGCTTCCTTTGTTGACGTGCACGACAGCTGAGGCACGCACAGAAGCCCCCACCCGTGGCTGCAACACAGCGAAGCAAAGAAGAAAGACGAAATTAAGATGGAAAGCAAGAATGATAAAAAAAAAAATAGCGCGAAGCTTCCAACTTCCAAGTCTTCTGGCTGGCCTTTGTCGGTACCGGGCCAGACGGAGTCAGTCTTGGTTGCGGGCTTGATACCCTGTTGTCGGGGGGTTGTCTTGTCTTTTTTTGTCCAGGGTTTGCGAGTGCAGGGGGATAATGAATTGGCACAACTGCTAATAATTAATGAACGACGGATCGAAGGAAGCGCGAAGAGATGGTCTGTGTTTCTCTATCCGCCGGTTTGGTGCGTCCTTGGGTTCGTTCGTCGGGTCGATCCCGTCGAGGGTTTTGTTAACAGTGTGCGCGTGTGTGTGCGGAGATGGTTTTGGGCGGGAATGTTCCTGAATGACGTCCACTAGCGTCGCGCGTAGGAGGGGCGCCCTTCGGTCCTGTTGGTCTTTATTTTTTTTTGTCCAGTTTCTGTCTCAAGATACAAAAACGAGAAAGACTTTGAGCAGATGGAAAGGAGAAAAAGGGAGAAAATTCCAGTGCGGCTCGGTTTAGGGGGCGCGGTCCCATCAATGCCAAAATGGCCTGTCCGTCGTTTGGTATGGGGCAACGTCTGTCTTTTTTTAGTGTACCGGGAAACTGTTTACTGTACATGTACGTCTAGGTCGCATGGAGTGACATTCTGAGTGGTATTTGTGATTTTAATTCTGCATAGTCGATGTATTCTGGAAGAGCGGTAGACGCAGGGCAACTTTGGGTCGTTTGGATCATGTTGGATGGTCAAACACACCCCACGAGTCCCTTAGGGTATACCTGCTGTGTTGTATTCAAGGCAGTCTAACATCCAGTGCATACTATAGTACATCTCCGAGCTGGAGATAGTTCCATCTGCAACATTCTTCACATTCTTCACATACATTACTCTACAGTAATCATCACTCAACTGTTTACTCTACTCCTATAAACCCCCCATCCCTACACCGTCGCATTCGCCCATGCTTGTCAAATAAACAAAAAAGACAGAGGGTTACATCGGCGGTCAGCCAGCTTCCGTTTCCTCCGCAACGCGCCTCAGCCAATAAGGCGGTCTGCCTCTTCCAAAAAGTGACGTTGTTTTCGTGATTGGAATTCCCGTAATTTGCCCTAATAATCATCCCCCATCCCCCCCTCTGGCCTGGTCCTATCATCTCGTCCAACCAGCACAGTTACATCGTTGGTACGGCGCATATCACTATACACCTACGTATGTAGTACCATCCATTGAGAGCCCCAGAATCGACAAAGAAGCTGTAACCCTGCACATAGCTCTTTAATTGTCCAGGGACAAAAAAAAACTCAATTGTTCCTTCCCCCAAGTGCAAGCTTAACCATGTGTGGAAATTGCTTACAACATGCTACGACGCGTATCCGATGGAGAAAAAAAAAGAATAATTAATTAATTCGTCAATATTTCCAGCCAGGCCCACCAGTTCCTGCCCGACATCCTCACCGTCGTACTCCGCCTTCATTTCCCATCTGGACGGGCCCGATCTGGACAAGGCCCCTGAGCCAAGCTTCGCTGTGCTTCTGTGCTTCTGTGCTTCTGTACTTCTGTTCTGAATCGCATGTCCCTTTATCACATCTGACGGGCGCCGAGGTAGGAAACGACAGGTCATCTGCCACCCGATTCCTCCTCGATCTCTCCGGAAGCTTGGGCCAGACCGCAGAACCGACATGAGCCACTTGTGCATGCATCATGAGCCTTGTGTGTATCGCTTGAAAATATAATACTGTACATAGTCCGGTATCTGTGCTCCCGGCCACAGCCACAATGGGCCCTATACTACACAAAGGCTCCTTCCTAGTCGTGGCCCCTCTCGATTATGTCCCCCCTCCCCAACGGCCTCGTCCCGTCGTTGAGCACCATGGCCTCGCGGTGCTGGCGCCTCAGCCTCTGCTCCTCCGCGCTCTGCTCCAGCACCCTCGGCTGGAACGTCTCCACCTCGCGCAGGTCGATGGCCTCGCCCGTTATGCTCAGCACGAGGCTCAGCCTGGCCGCCTCGTGGTGGTGGTGGCCCGCCCCGTCCGCCGAAGCGCTGCCCTTGCCGCTGTCCCCCTTGGCCCCGGCCGCCTCCCGGGCCACCAGCCCGGCCTCCTGCAGCGCCCTGCTCCCCGCCCGCGACTCCTTGACCCGCCTGCAGATCTCGCTGATCCTGTTCGCCCGCCGCGCCACGTACCGCGCGTAGTTGCGCTGCCGCTCCGCCTCCCCTTCCCCCCACGGCTGCCGCGCGAGCCACCGCTGCACGAACCGCGCCCGCACCAGCATCTCGGCGTCATACTTCTTGATCAGCTGCACCACGAACATGAGGCAGAACTTCTCCGCCATGTCGCGGAGGTAGTAGTCGTCGTGGTGCGGGTCCAGCATCCGCTCGCACGGGAACTCGGCCGCGCACAGCTCCAGCGACCGCACGAGCGCAGAGTAAGCCTTGGGCGTGTGCAGGATGCTCAGGTGCGCCTGGTCCGTGATGAGCGCGAGCGTGCGCAGGCTCCGGAACCGCTCGTCATAATCGGGCCGCGTGATGCCCCAGAGCAGATAGTCCACCGTCGCCGCGTCGTTGAGCGCCCGGTCGCACACAATCTTGGCCGCCGTCTCGCGGATCGCGTAGTTGTAGTGGCCCAGGAGGCTGTCGAGTGTGTTAAGCTGGAGCGAGTCTTCGGTCTCCTGTGTTATGTATGTGGCCTTTGGCGGCGGCGGTACGACTTCGTTGGACTCTTGGACGACCTCGAGAAACATGTAAATGGCGCCGACCGTTACTGTCGCGCATAGCCCGATGCAGGCGCCGATGAAGCGCTCATCGCGGATGACCGCTCGCAGCAAGCTCATGATGCCTTGTCGTGTTAATCATGTGGTGGGCGTCGAGCACTGAAATCTGGTAGGTAAGGTGTGCAATCATCCATCGTTAGCCGTTGCGGTTAAAGAGTGAGTGACGCAAACAGTAGCCCGCTAAAACAAAAAGTGGGACATGTCATTCAAGCAAGCGATGCATAAAAAACCAGCATGACAAAAAGCAATTCCACTGGAGACACCAAGAATCGAACTCGGGACCTCTTCCAATCACGCTGTTTCGATCGAAACATTGCTAAGGAAGCATTATACCACTAAACCATATCCCCGTAATGGAATTGTTGCTGCAATGGCTGCGACGCAAGACTATATAGTGAGCATGCTTTCCTCCATTGGAACGCAGAGTTGAGAACATCTACAGACAATCGACTAACTGGACATTTTCGACCATGTTAGAAGTCACAGGATTTTTTCGGGTTGGGAATATCAACTCCTATTATAACAAAACCCCGTATTAGTACACTCGACCTCCATGTACAAAGTGTAATCCCGGCTTGTCGAGAGCTGCATTTTAAGCTACAACAGAGCATTCTTTAAACATAGGATATTTATACCTGCGCAGTTAACTAACTAGACATAACCAAGGTTGTCAATAGTAATTCATGATCGCAGCTGTATCAAAACCATTTTCCAGGGGCTCAGAAGCATCAACTCGTATTGAAATGGACCACCGCCTTGAAGTTGTTGAAAGATATTCCCCGGTGAAAACGTATATGTAGGTCAAGGCTTCAACACCGGCTTGGAACATCGCTTCCAAATATGTCTGAAGAATGCTCCTAAGCGATTGATTAACTAGACGCTGTCTAATATTGTTCACAGGAATTCAAAATCGCGCATCCATACAGCATGAATTTGTTTGGCTCGAAAACATCGGCTCCTAGTACACCTTACTTGGGATTAAACCTATTGAAGTTAACAAAGGCAGTCGCTGCACCTGGAAGTACATAGTACACCATCTTTTAGCTGGGCCCGCTCATGGGCGCTGTCTCCCTGCACCTCCGAACCTCTTATTTGCCCCACCGCGGCGATAAGATAACCAACGAGGGACCAAAAAAAATTCGGGAAAGTCGCGAGCAGAGGGTCGCGGAATTAATTGTATGCGATTCACTTGCTGCATACCCCAACACAGACGTAATTCTGCAACGAGACATCCCCCCGACCTCACACGATGGCCGGCTCCCAGCTCAAGAGGTTAAAAGCCTCTCTGCGAGAGCAGGGCATCGTCGGCCCGCAAAAGTCCAAGAAGCAGAAGAAGCAGACTGCCCAGGAGGCGCAGGCGACCAAGGACAAGCGCCTCAAGCGGTCGGCCGCCCTCGAGGGCATCAGGGAGCAGTTCAACCCGTTCCAGTTTCACACCAACGCCAGGGGCCCCAAGTTCGATGTCACCACGAACAAGCCGAGCACGTCGAGTTCGCGGATCAAGGGGAGGCCCGGCGTCGCAAAGGCCATTGGAGAGGAGAGGGTACGGCGTTTGCCTTTTCAACCAGACGTTGCTTATATGGCGCTATCACTAACAGGCATTCTAGCGACGAGATACTCTGCTCGTGGAGATGCAGAGGAGGAACAAAGTGGGCGGCATCCTCGATAGGCGAATAGGCGAGAACGACCCGACCATGACGCCCGAGGAAAAGGCGCTCCAGCGGTTCGCCATGGAGAAGCAGCGCAGCCACAAGAAAGGTTCCTTGTTCGACCTGGAGGAGGACGGCGATGAGGACGGCCTGACACACATGGGCAAGTCCCTCACGTTCGACGATGACGACTTTGACGAGGCCGACCTCCCCTCCGAGACCGAGTCGGACATTGCAAAGATCAACTCTTCGCGGCTGAAGCGGATGCGGGGCGAGGGTTCCGATCTAGAGGAAGACGACGAGGAGAAGCTGCCCGACAGGAAAAAGACAAAGCAGGAGGTCTACCAGGAGATTATAGAAAAGTCCAAGGCGCACAAGTATGAACGGCAGCAGCTCAAGGAGGCGGACGAGGAGTTGAGGGAGAAGATCGACGGCGAGTTTGCCGACCTGCAGAGGATGCTGTACGCGACTGGCGCAAAGCCAGCCCCGGCAGCCGCCGAGGAAAAGCCCATGCTCATCGCCGGGATCGAGAGAGAAAAGTTCGACAAGGCGTACGACGTGAGGGTCAAGCAGCTTGTGCAGGACAAGAGGGCTCAGCCCTCATCCCGGACCAAGACCGACGAGGAAAAGGCCGCAGAGGAGTCGGCGAGGCTCAAGGAGCTCGAGGAGAAGCGGCTGAAGCGAATGCGGGGTGAAGATGTCAGCGACGACGACGAGGAAGAGGACGACGTAGACTCGGCCAGTGGGAGCGAAGGCAGCGAGTCCGAAGAGGATGACGAGTTCCAGCTTGGCAAGGGAATCAAGATGCGACCAACTGCGACCGAACTGGGCTTCGACGACGAGGACGACTTCATAATAGACGACGACCTGGTTGCCAGCGGTTCCGATCTCGAGCCCGATGATTTCGACGAGGACGAAGACTCGGATGATGAGAGCGGGAGCAGCGAAGCTGCACCGGATGCTGCTGAATCCGACGACGAGTTTACCAAGGGACTGTTGAACGAGACCGAGAGCAAAAACCCAGAGTTCAGCACTGCACCTGGGAAATCGACAGACGACAGTGATGGCATTCCATTCACCTTCCCATGTCCTCAATCACATGAGGAACTGTTGAAGGTCACGAAAGATATACCTGCGGCAAAACTCACCACCGTCGTCCAGCGTATACGAGCACTCTACCACCCCAAGCTGGGCATGGGCAACAAGGAGCGCCTGGCAACCTTTTCCAGAGTTCTTGTCCAACACATCGCCCACCTCGGCAACTCGGACGGTCCGTCAGCGACCATAGAGGGCCTCATCAGGCACGTACACTCGCTCGCAAAGACCTTCCCCGTGGAGATCTCTCGGGAATTCCGCCTGCACATACAAGCAATCGGAGAGGAGCGGCCGCTTGCTCTGATCAAAGGCGACCTCATGATCATGACTGCCATTGGCTCGATTTACCCGACGTCGGATCACTTCCACCGTGTGGTAACGCCGGCGGCGCTCACCATGGCGCGGTGCCTGGGGCAGAGCGTGCCCAAGACCCTCGAAAACTACGCGGCAGGCCTGTACCTGGCGATCTTGTCGTTGCAGTACCAGTCGCTATCCAAGCGCTACATCCCCGAGGTGATGAACTTCATCCTCAACACCCTCCTGGCCCTGGCACCCGTCGAGTGGGCCGAAAAGCCGGTCTTCTTCCCTGTCCATCGCCCCCCACCGGAGATCCGGATCAGGGACGGCCAAGCGGAGCAGGTGGAGAAGCTGGACTGTAACGACTGCGCACCTTCTAGCACCAAGTCGGCAGGCTGCCTCAAGGTCTCCATCCTCGACACCTGCCTCAAGGCGCTCTCGGCCGCCGCCGACCTGTGGACCGGCAAGCCATCCTTCGTGGAGACGTTTGAGCCGGCCACCAGGGCGCTGTCGCACCTGACGTCGAAGCCCTGCAAGGCGCACCTGCCGCCCGCCGTCCACAGGGAGGCAGCGCGCCTGCACAAGCACCTCTCGGCGGGCGTCAACAGCGCGCGGCTCTCGCGGCGGCCGCTGGAGCTGCACCACCACAGGCCCGTCGCGATCCGGACCTACGTGCCCAAGTTCGAGGACTCCTTCGACCCGACCAAGCACTACGATCCGGACCGGGAGCGGGCGGAGCTGGCCAAGCTCAGGGCGGAGCACAAGAAGGAGCGCAAGGGGGCGATGCGGGAGCTGCGCAAGGACGCCAACTTTTTGGCGCGCGAGAAGCTGCGGGCCAAGAAGGTCAAGGACGAGGCGTACGAGAAGAAGTTCAAGAGGCTCGTGGCCGAGATCCAGAGCGAGGAGGGCCAGCAGGCGAACGCGTACGAGCGCGAGAAGGCGCAGAGGAAGCGGGCGAGGAAGTGAGGAGTTTTTTTTTGGATGTTTGTGTGTTTGTATGTGTTTTTTTGTTGCATAAGAGATATATTCGGTCGGTGGAATTCAAAAGTGTTGGGAACAACAGTCCTAATGTCGATCTATGTGATGCTCATGTGACAAGAATTGCAATTTCATCAACTCTCCAACATCATGTACTGTTTCTTAAGGCCGCTTCATTACTAAATCCTGGGTTGTAAAATATATAAACACACACCGGTCACACAACTCGCCCGGTCACCACCCCTCCACGACCGTCGCCTTGACGTGCATCCCCCGCGCCGGCCTGGCCGTCACGCCTCCCTTTATCAGCACGTTGGCCTCGTCGGCCTCCTCGTCGTAGCGCAGCGCGAACTCGAACCGGCCGACCCAGGCGGCCAGCAGCACGGCGAACTCTGCCTTGGCGAAGCCGCTGCCGATGCAGCTCCGCGGGCCGTGCAAAAAGGTCAGGAAGGCGTAGTTGCTGGACGCGCCGCCAGAGGTGACGCGCTTGCCTGCCGCGGGGCCGCCCTTGCGGTCCGGGTCCGAGTCGCTGTCGCCCGAGGCGGCGGCGGCGGCGGCAGCTGTGGTGGTTGTCGTCGTCGCGGTCGCGTCGCCACCGTCGTCCTCCAGCCACCTCTCGGGCTTGAACTGGTCGGCGTCGGGACCCCACAGCTCCTTTGACTTGTTGACGGCCCAGATGGGGATGAAGACGCGCGTGCCCTTGGGGACAAAGTTGCCCAGTATGCTCGTATCGCGGACCGTGTCGCGGATGGTCATGGGCACGGGCCCGTAGTAGCGCATGACCTCGCTGCAGACGGCGTTGAGGTAGGGCATGGCGTCGACGTCGGCGCTGGACACGTCCTCGCCCGACTCCGGGCTGGGCAGCCTGCGCCTGACCTCGTCCCGCAGGCGGTCCTGCACGTCCTTGTTGCGGGCGAGCATGTAGATGGCCCAGGTCATGGCCGTGGCGGTGGTCTCGTGGCCGGCGGCCAGGAAGGTCATGAGCTGGTCGGCCAGGTTGGCGTCGGTGAAGCCGCCGCTGCGGAGGGCGACGTTGAGTATGTTCTTGCTCTCGGGGCCGCCGCCCTTTTCCTCGTCCGTGACGGCCTTGTCCTCGCGCCGCAGCTTCTCCTTTTGCTCCCGCACCATGTCGGCACACACGCCCCGGATGAACCTCGACGCCGAGTGTATGTCATTGTTGCGCCGCACGGGCAGGCGAGTGATGACCCAGCCTGGAAGCACCTCGTGCAGCAGGGCCAGGATCTGGGCCTGGCGCGACGGCTTGAAGAGGGCGTGGTAGGTGGTGATGAGCTGGCTGTCGGGGTTCTTGATGGCGCCAAAGTCGCGGCCCAGCCCGGCGACGCCGACGATGTCGAGGGTGGCGCGCGACGCCCACCCGCCCACCTCGATGACTGCCGTGCCCAGGGGGAGCTTGGCGTTGGCAGCTTCGTCCTCGGACATGGCGGGGGCTTCGTCTCCGGCCTCCTTGTTGGAGATTTGCTGCTGCTTCTGGTGCGCCAGCTCAGAGTCCTTGGTGACCTGGGCGGTCATGGCCTGCACTGTCTCGCGCGACTTGGACCAGAAGATGGGGTAGAGGTCCTTGACATGGCGGTAGGCAAAGGCCGGGTTCAGGTTCCGGCGCTGGGCCTTGTGCTCGTCGCCCTCGGCCAGGAGGATGCCGATGCCGAGGATGCGGCCGATGGTGGTGCGCATCTGCTCTGGCTTGGCAAAGTCGTAGTTCTTGGTGACCAGGACCTCGGCGAGGGCCTTTGGGCTGGTGGGCAGGAGGCGCTCCCGGTTGAAGAGGCCCTTGTACCTGATGAGGCCCTCATTGGGGACCGAGTGCAGCCTGATGGTTATGTTTTTTAGTGGAGTGAAAATGGCGATGGATGAATGGTTATGGTGATTTGGTCACGTACCAGTCGAGCATGGGCACGCCGCTGGGCTCGGCCGAGATCCTCTTGAACTGGCCATTCCAGAACGAGTTTCCGTCCGGCTCGGGTAGATGACGCAGCGGAGAGAAGAACTTGGGGTACAGCTGGGTGGCCCAGAGTCCCCAGCAGAGGAAGGCGGCGAGCCATGTGGCGGCGTAGTAGCCGAGGAAGCTGGAGACTGAGAAGTTGCCGAGGCGCGTTGTTATGACGTAGGCTCCGACGAGGGAGCCTATTGTGATGTGCTTGAACCTATCTCCAAGCATGATGGGCGGTGACTGGGGTGGGAGAGAGGGAGATGAGGTGAGTGGAGAGAGGTGAGAAAGAAAGGAGGTGAGGTGAAAGGTGAGTAGGTGACGATCTGCAGCGAGGCTAGCTCAGCCGGGTGGACGAGGCAAAGACAAGCGCAGTGAAATGAAACGCACCGAAATGATTGCTGCGATATGGGTATGGGTATGTGTGGATGTGTGTGCTTGGGTCAATCAATGCTGCTGTCTACTACGCACGCAAAATTTTGAAGCAATTGTGCTTCCGAGTGCGAAGGCCTCGCGATCTTTTCCTCCAAGGGTCAGTTGAGGTTTCACGATGTTTGCAGCGCAGGAACGCCAGTCGTTTCAGGGTCCAAGAGCGAGACTTGAGGGGGGGTGTGACAGGGGAGAGATGCGATGCAGCAACGCGTGGGTTTTGATTCGTGGGTTCTC
>JARHUK010000343.1:0-23151 GCA_031001725.1 Pseudopyricularia javanii
ATATATATATATATATACACGATGTCGCTTTGCCAGAAAAAATATCACCGAGTCGCTTTGCAACATAGATGCGTTACCGCCGGAAT
The DNA here is from genome assembly GCA_031001725.1 of Pseudopyricularia javanii. Lineage (NCBI taxonomy): Eukaryota > Fungi > Ascomycota > Sordariomycetes > Magnaporthales > Pyriculariaceae > Pseudopyricularia > Pseudopyricularia javanii. The sequence continues at coordinate 87 of JARHUK010000343.1, forward strand.
CAAACTGCGAATATCGCTTCCAAACTGGTACTTGTAAGAAGTGTACAGTTGTCACTAACCTTGCAGGCAGTCGGTTATGCTGGAGGGATTAGTTACATCTTCAGACCGCTCTATCATGGCGCCCCCGCAACCCGCGATATCTGGTTTCAACACCGTGGCCTCGCAGATAATGCCTTGGACTATGCAGTTGTATCCGGCTCGGGATGCAAATAGGCGGGTACAACCGAAATACAGAGTAAACTGGGCGGCCAGTACGAGGTATATCGACAACATGTCACGGCATATCGTCCCCGGAAGAGAGAAGGAAGGAGAGCTGAGCAAGCTGTGGCAACTGCTTGTACTGGGTCTAGAACACCGGATGCAGCCTGCATTGATGCCGGGCGACTTGGTGATGTTTGTTACGAGCTTGCTGCATACCCACCTTACACAGGAACTACTGTTCACAACGACAGAGTGAGTGCACAGCTGTAATACCAAAGAAATTTTTTCACGCAATCGTATTAGCGACAGACATACCTGGCAAAGCGGTTAGCGAACTATTACCGAGTCAATCCACCGAGCTTTCACTCTGAATACATAAAATAAAGTACCATTTAAAAGGAAAGATTTCCCCTGGTGATTGCATAATTGTTATAAACATCCCGATTTAATCAATTGAAGGACAATGGTGTGTCTCGATATCTTTGTCAGCCGATGGATGGCACGAGCCACTGGCAATTAGTGCCCCACCTCCGCAGCCTCAGCTTGTCCCACCTCCACGATCCCAGCCTCACATGCACCGCCACACAAGACCTCAAGCTCCAGCATCATTCATGCAACACGCAGCTCCGTTGCGTGCCTAGAGCAAGGAGCCTGCTGGTGCACCCATCACACACTCTACGCAACTCCACGACGACAAACGAGGTCCAGACACATCCCTTTCACTCAACCCTCGGAAAAGCCCTGCGACGACTGACAAAAGTCATTTTGAGCTCCAACATCGCCGTCCCGCCGGCAAACTCACACCACAGAAGCCCACAATGGTCAGCGAGCTTCACCTCTCTTTGCCGCCTCCAGGGCCCCGCTAACATCATCACCATCCACTCACCACCCCAGACGTCGATAGGAACTGGCTACGATCTCGCCAACTCCATCTTTTCCCCAGACGGCCGCAATTTTCAAGTCGAGTATGCGGTCAAGGCAGTTGAGAATGGCGGCACCTCGGTCGGCATCAGGTGCAAGGACGGTGTCGTGCTCGCCATTGAGAAGGTCGTTACCTCGAAGCTGCTGAAGCCGGGCGCCAACAAACGGATCGCCACCGTGGACAGGCATTTGGGTGTGGTGCGTACAGATACACCTCTAGGAAGGACCTTTAAGGGAAGCATAGCAGAGCGAGAAAGCCCTAACGCTTTCCATCCTTCTAGGCATACTCCGGCATGATCCCCGATGGCCGCCATTTCGTCGAGCGCGCCCGCGACGAGGCCCGCTCGTGGCGTGACACCTTCAAGTCACCCATCGGCACCTCCGAGCTCGCCTCCCGCATGGGTGGCTACTTGCAAGCCTACACACTTTACCAGTCCGTTCGTCCCTTCGGCATCACCGCCATAGTCGCCGGATGGGACTCGTCCCTCGAGCTTCCCGTCGACGGTGAGGTCGGCTTTGGTCCCTCTTGCGGCGCGGGAGGAAAATCTACCGACAAGAAGTACGGCGGGCCTCAGCTCTACATGATCGAGCCCAGCGGCCTGTACTGGGGCTACTACGGCGCCGCGACGGGCAAGGGTCGGCAGGCCGCCAAGGCTGAGCTCGAGAAGCTCGACCTGAGCGGGGAGGGCATCAGCCTGGAGCAGGCTGTCAAGGAGGCGGCGAGGATCATCTATGTCGCCCACGACGACAACAAGGACAAGGAGTTCGAGCTCGAGATGACGTGGATCAGCAGTGAGGATGGGCCCACCAAGGGTCGCCATGAGGAGGTGCCCAAGAAGCTGCTGGAAGAGGCCGAGAGGCTGGCGAAGAAGGCCCTGGACGGCGACGATGATGATGACGACGACAAGAAGGACGATGAGAAGATGGAGGAGTAGGGCAATACCTGGCACTAAATGATCACCTCCTGGCGGCTTCAAAAGCGAAAAGCCTCTAGCTGTGCTGGCAGTGATAGAAACCTAGACGAACGATTCTACGACTTGTAATAACAGCATGGATTCCGGCCCGGATCGTGCAACTAAAAAAAAATACTCCATTGGCATGATTTGATTACGTCGACATTGGATAGAGTCTGGAAGTAGCGTTAGTGTGCTTCCATAAGCACACATCTACCATGGCATTCGTCAAAGGCGAACTGTAAGAAGAATCCGTTGATTGGATTTTGTCAGCACGCACTATATGTACCTATGCCTGGCTAAAGACAACCTTCGAAACTCGGGTGGCTGGCCTCCGCAGCCTATCCCCCGCTCTTTTGACGCGCTATGACTGCGCTCCCTTCGCGTTTTCCTGCTCCTGCTGCCTTGCCTGGGACATCGACTGGCACCAGTTGTTCCAGTCTCCAAAGAAGGACTGCTGTATGGCCCTGCCGTCCACCCACGCTGCGCGAGACTTCTCGTAGACCCGCGCCACCTTCTTGTAGTTCTTTGGACTAGCGCTATACAGTGCCGTTGCGATCGCGAGGCTGGCCGCTGACGCGGCCCGCGCAAACGCGTGTGATGGGTATTTGGATGCTTCCTCATGGATCTCCTCCAGTCGCTCGACGACGCTGTCGACGTCCAGCTTGTCGTCGTCATCGTCGCCCTGGCCCGCCTGCTTGTTCTTTTTCTTCCTGTACTTTGCAAAGTCCAGCAGAATACCACATGCCCTGTCGGAGAGCTCCTTGGTGGCCGTAGTGCGCATCAGTCGCAGCAGTGGTAGCAGCAGGCCAAAGGCCAGAGTGTTGCCAGTGGGCGCCTGCTTCCGGACGTAGACGTCGACAAGGCCCAGGACACGCCGCTTGAAGTTGACGACTGACTCCTTGGCGTCCTTCTTAACGCGCTGACTGTTGTTTTTCTTGATGCGGTGGCTGAAGTACTCGGCCATCTTGCCATCAAGTGCCATCATCTCAGAATCGGTCATGTCCGAGTCGCCATCGTCCGAGTCGGCGGCCGCGTCGTCCTTGTCTAGGCGGTGCGTGCCTAGGATTGCGGCGAGTGCGTCATCTTCCTCGTCGGAGACGTCTGCATCTGCCTCGCCGTTGTCACCCCCATCATCGTTGCTGGCCTTGTCGTCGTTTTCGACGTTATCCGCATCCGCCATGCCGATAAACTCTACATCTGAGTCGATCTCGGAAACGTCGTCCAGGTCCACCTCATCCCCCGAGCCGTCATTTTCCCCGTCGACTTCCATCCCATCTTCGTCGTCAGCCGTGTTAAACAAGGCCTTTTGGCCGCGCTCGTTCTCCTCGGCGGCGAGCGGGTCGGTGAGCAGCTCGAGCGCCTTGGCCGATATGAACGGGCTGAAGGCGCCAAAGACGAGCTCCGCGGCCGACCTCATCAGTGACGACGGCTGCGCGATCATCGAGAGCAGGATCTCAACGAGAAACTCCGACAGGCCAGAGTCTCTGTTGTCATCATCATCGCTAGCCGCCACCGCCTCCTTCTCCAGAAGCTTCTCATAGCACTGCTTTGCGTCGGCAAGGACCTCAAGTGCATCCGGCTCCTCATTGTACAGCTGCAGGATCGCGATGGCGTGGAGCAGCGCCAGACCCTGGCGCGGCACTTGCATGATCGCAGCCCTTTCGCTGTCCTCGGGCCTGACTAACGCCTGTAACCTCTCGAGCGCCTCCGCAAGCGCGGTCTGGACCTCTTCGTCCATGTCGATCACCTCCGAGTCCACGGCAAGGATGGCGTCGCACAGGTATGTGAAGTCCTCCGGGCGCCGGATGACCTTGGCGAAGGAGGTGGTCAGCCGGCCCCTAAGGCTCGACCGCATCTGCTTGCTGAGCCCGGAGCCCGAGCTCGAGTAGGCCAGCTTGGCCAGCTCGAGGAGGGCGAGACCGCCGACGGACCCCTCTTCTTGCTCTTCCGAGTCTTTTGAGGCGGTACCCACAGTGGCTAGTTTGGCTACGTAGTCGGCATATATACGCAAATGATTTTCCGATTCATCGCTAGGCAAAAAGTTAATATTTTCTTCTTCTTTCATCTGTCTCTTTTTCCTTCCTCTTCTTTCATTTTCTTTCTGGTAACAAGAAAACAAGAAAATTGAGGGGGAAACATAGCAAATAGTTGATAGCGTACCTGGAGGGCGCCTTCCTCACTAGACTTTCCAGCAGATTCAAAACCCCTTGACCATCCTCGAAGCGAGTGAAACGCAGGATTTTGTCGACTGTCTTGCTATGTGTCCTCTCGTCAAAGTTGAATGCACCGTTCTGGCCCAAAAGCCTTGGTAATATGGTTAGCTGCAGTTCCGGGTGCTGCTCGACGGTCGTCTCGATGACCTTCAGGGACTTGACGGCAGCGCGGTTGTTGTGTCGACCTTCTTGAGAGGCCTGGTTCATGAGGCACGCCATCAAATGCTGGCTGAAGATGGCACTGATCATTTTTGGCGACTCGGAACATGTTTCCAATACCTTTTGGAAGACCTTGAACCCAGAGAGCTTCTGTGTGTCGGTGGCATTCTTGGAAAAGAACGACTGGTCCACGACGCGATCCCAGAACGTCTGGAAGTCCTTCAACGATTGACTCTGCTTCCTGAACCGGGCCAGGATGAGATCCCACACAAAGTGCAGTTGCGTCAGCGTCATTGAAGGCTTGGCGGCCTGGCCGTCCTCGTCTGTGGCATCCTGCATGCTTCCCTTGAGTACAGCAGCAACGTCCTGGAGAGACTTGGTCCCAAGGGGCTCCTGCCATGGCTTGGGTAGCTTAATATCGGGGAATGTGTCTTGGGCGACGAGCCAGATGCCTAGGCCCTCGGGGGACCTGGCCAAACCGGCCTCGACGATCTCGTCGAGCGTCTTTTCCGCAAGCTTACGCTTCATTAGGGGTAGCGCCTGGGCTATAACGAAGCCGCACTGCGGCTGCAGCCAGGCCTTCTTCTTGGCGAGCTGCAGCAGCAGCTGGAGGACGGCCTTCCACCTGGACTTCTCCCTGAAGAGCACATCGGCCTGCACGAAGCAGCGCAGGCCGAACAGCCGACCCCATTGGTGGTCGCGTTCCTCCTGGCCCAACACGTTCCCTACGGGTGTTGTCTTCTGGACTAGCATGTCTAGGAGCACGTCGAAGCCTAGGCCAGGGTACCTGCCTGTCGGCTCTGCGAGGTTCTTGTCCCCGACCAGCTGGCGGAGCAGCTCGACCAGGACGTAGCTGAACCCGACCCTGGCGGCATCACTACCCGAGGCTAGGCCACGGAAGAGACGCCTGTCGATGTGCCGGCGGAGGATGTCTTCGTCTACGCCCTTCTCATCGGCGCCACCGGTGCCGAGGAGGCAGGAGATGATGACGTTGCTGGCCTTGATGCGGTCCTCGACGTCGGCGCTGCTGAGGAGCTTGTAGAGGGCGCGCTCCCGCTCGTGGTCCTCCTGCTTCATGTCTCGGACGAAGAGGCGCTTATCGGCGAGTAGCTTGGCGGTGGCGGCCTTTTGCTGCTGGAGCTGCTGCTTGTTGGAGACGGCCGTAACGTTTGCGCCGTCCTGCTTGGACCGCTTGTAGGCCGGCTGGGGGGCGCCATTGGGAACGCCGTTTGCCGAGCGCTTCTTCGCCATGTTGGCGGTGGGAGATATAGGGCACCAGGTAATTTAGTTTTGGAGTCTAGGAGGCAAAAAAAAGTATACTCCTGGATTGATGAATATGCTACTTGAAGCGGCCCATTTCCCACCCCTCCCTGCTGTTAACTCTCATGGACGAGTCGGGAATTTTTTTTTTTTGGAGAAATCTGCCGGGCGGTGAGCTCTGATAAGATAAGTTATGATTTCTTTCTTATGTCATATGCGAATTTGGTGATCCGTAACCCCGGAAATCGCCGAGACCAGACCGCGCTGGCGGGCCTCATTTTCACATGGTTGCTTGTATGTGATCCCTGGTTGTTTGGTTTTCCTGAGTTCACAGACAAAAAGTCCAACTGCTACCCCGTTCGAGTGAGGGATACTCCGACGCCGGCTTGTCGGGTCTGAGATGGGAAGGAGGAAAAGGATAAAATAAAAGATTACACATGTAATTTGTTAGCGTTTCATATAGCAATTGGTCTTTCTCCAACAGATTGAGGGCGGATTGAGTACGATCGGAGCCATGGACTCTGCAGCACGCGATAATCATATTTTCAGCTCTCGGCCCGGGGTGCCAAATTGCTTGTTGTTGAACCTGAACTCCATGCCACCCTGACTCTGCCCTACGCTATAAAAGTGACAGGTTGGGTGGGCTGTTCCATGTCGGTGGAGAAGAAGAAGTCATTCTTAGAAATGATAGTTACCACTCTTGGCAAGCTGCGAGGCACATTACTTGTGCGATAGGCTTCTCGCCGATTTAGCCGAGTCCCGCTAAGTAAAGGAGAATGACTGCTGGTTCAAGGTCCCAAAAGGGGGGTTGGATCCCTGAATATATGTACAGTACAAAGTATACAAAGATGAGATGGACGTCTGCAAACTTGTTGTTGTAACGTACGTGCATATTTAAGGTATATTATTATACGTTGTACCTGAATAGGTACATCGTACACGGCACTTACTCTAGCGCAGCACAGACCGGACTGGCCATCTGCTGTATTTGCTCCTCTGCAAGTCAAGTTCCCTGCGCTGGGATCTCCATTGATTAAGGCATTGTACTGTACTTTTCAAACAAGCGATCCCCCTATCTTGGGTCGCTCACTCGCTCCCTAAAACCTGGTACCCTTGGCTTGTCTCTGGTGCCACGGAAAGCGGCACCAACTTGTCCCCTGGGGTCTTTTTCTTTTTTTATCTTTTTCTTTTTTCTCCCTTGTGTGATCCCTTGTCACAACTGCCTACACGCTGCACATACAAAGGCCGCGCATACATACTACATGCTGCCATAGAGCTAATTCAAAAGTATACTAAATTCGCCCATAAAAAAAGGGCAGGTCAGCTTCTATTTTAACATGGCTTGCTTACTCTTACCTCTAATGAATACAACGGTGCAAAAAAGGGGGCGCTAATTTGAAGGGAAGATACAAGGCTTAGCGCGGCACTATGAGAGGACAAGATAGCGGAGTACCTCTGGCGGTATTACGAATCATAGTGTTTGACGACGAGGCGAGGCCGCGGAATGGTGGCATCAATGGCTTGGCAAATTACTCAAGGGTAGTGAGACCGACCCTTGGGAGCGAGTGAGGGAGGGATGTGGCGCGCAATCCATATTACTCCTTACCGTCGCGTCGTCGAGTTCCCCCCCACCATCCCGACAACTCTTCGACACGTATTCTAGCTTCTTTCTTTAGCATCTGTCTCCATTCCTGCGCCAGTCAGTCTTGTCTAGGCCGTCCCCGGTTTCTAGTCTAGTCCCTGGACTTTTCCAGCGCTAGTATTCTAGAGCTGTTTCTCAAGAAAAAGATAGAGAGAGAAAAAACAGCCGACGGGAACCTTGACGGATTCACCATAATACTTTGCATACTTCACCTCACATACACATACTTTACTCGCACATGAAAATGCAATAACGTCTTCGCTTCTACAAAACCTAAATTCCAAAATCGTTATCGATCAACGTCCCCACCCACCTTAACCACAGTCACTCCTTCTTCATTTGGGTGGCGGAAGAGGTCGTCCCAGCTCAGCCGGGCCCTCATCTCGAAATCTCTCTCGAAGTCTCTCTCAAACCTGGCCTCTTCAGAAATCGGCGCAGCTGGATACCAGCAATATTGGTTCCAGCACAGAGCTGCAGCTCAAAACTACTACCTAACTGGATCCCTCCCCAACAGCAACTGGGAAGTCCATTTCCACAAACATAGGGCATCCATACGACCATCATGATCCTCTCACCACGAAACCGCAGGCCACTGGCCTTGGCCGTGCTGATAGGCCTGTTCTTTGTCTTTTTTGTCTACAGCCCCGAGTCTGCGACAGGCGTACCCAAAATCTTCAACTCGCCAAAGACACAGTCGCAATCACAATCACCAGCACCAGCGCAAGCTCAGGTTCCCATCGGAGACGTAGGCACCACAACGCCCTCCAAGCCCTCTGAGCCCGTCACTCCGCCAGCTCCTCCTCCGCTAGCTCCTCCTCTGCTAGCTCCTCCTCCGCCAGCACCTCTCGGCGATGAAATATCGCCGCAGCTGGTCAAGTACTGGTCCGCAGTTCTCGATGCCGTCATGCAGGCCGAGCCCCTTATCGAACCGATCAAGCAAACGCAGCCCAGACCAGACGAGGAAGACTTCGACCCAAACCACGTGAATGCCTCTACGACCCGGAGAGAGTTCATCATCATGTCAGACGAGGAACGATCGATCCTCAAATCTACTCATGCACAGATGGTCAAGAGCGCAAAGAAGCTGGGCCCACAGATTCCCTACACCAAGCACTCTAGGGGCATTATCATGACGGCAGGTGGCGGCTACATTGGCAACGCGATTTTCTCTCTGGTCATGCTTCGCCGCAGTGGCTCCACCTTGCCCGTGCAATTGTTCCTCGACGGTATGAACGACGACACTCGGGCACTCTGCGAGGGACGCCTGGTTGAGCTGAACGTTGAATGCCGAAGCATGGATGCTGTCTTTGGCACCACGCCGCACATGCCCAAGCTCGAGAAGTTCCAGTACAAGGTCTTCTCGCTCATATTCTCGTCCTTTGACGACGTCATGTTTATGGATGCCGACCTTTACCCAATCTTTAACCCCGACTACCTTTTCGACGTCGAGCCGTACAAGTCACGTGGCTTGATCATTTGGCCCGATTTGTGGACGTCGACCACGTCCCCAACCTATTACGACATTGCCGGTATCGCCAACCCGCCCTCCCTCCAGGTGCGACGCAGTTCTGAGTCGGGTATCATGATGATGAAGCGCTCCAAGCACGGCGAGGACCTGGTGCTGGCTACGTACTACAACTTTTACGGGCCTGGGCGCTATTACCCTCTGCTGTGCCAGGGCAGCCACGGCGAGGGAGACAAGGAGACTTTCCTCCAAGCCGCCATAGCACTCGATAAGCCCTTCTGGGATGTGCACACCTCAGTGGGTGTCCTGGGACGGCATCTCAACGGCACCTGGGAGGGCGCCGGCATGAAGCAGTCCGACCCAATGGAGGACTACGAGCTCTGGGGCCGCAATGACCATGACCACAACAAGATAGAGCCGAGCGACCCCAAGGCTCGGTTCTTGTTCATCCACCACAATATAATAAAGATTGACATGCACAAGATCAACCCCATCATGGATTGGGTCTCGAGGCCAGACACCAACGGCCACATGACTCGACTGTGGTGGGATGAGCAGGCTCTGATCGACCGCTCCGGCTTCGATGTCGAGAGGAGCATGTGGGAGGAGATAATCAAAGTGAGCTGCCAGCAGTCAGCCCTGGATGGATGCGACCGGTTGAAGGTCTACCACCAGAATGCCTTTCTGAAGCCCGAGATTGAGGCCGAGAAGGCAAAGGTGGCGGAGCAGAAGAAGCAGGAGGTGGAAAAGGCCAAGAAGGGAAACAAGAAGACAGGCAGCAAAGCGAAGGACGACAAAGAGGATTAAGACAAAACGCAACTAGTGTCTTTCGATAAAGGCCCCGCAGCCTAAGCAGTAAATGCCCATGCAGCGGGGTCGGGTCGCATACACAACGGCGAACGTTCAGCACCAAGCCTTCTGTGGCAAGAAGCCACGAGAGTCATCAGCTTGGGGACTACCAAGCGTTTTCTTCTCGATCCCATATACATATTTACCCTCCACAGGCCCAGGTATTCAGTCATAGGCTGTTGCGGGATCGGTGGAAAGTATTAATCGCGAGGAGCAAATTTAGACTTCTTGGAGCTGTTGGCATTAAGAGCTTTTCCCTATTCAAGATAGCGGAGACATTATTTCGGTGGGGGAAAGGCTTCGCAGGAAGCGGCGATGGAGGGCTTTTCGATAGCCCAAACGTTGCCGAGCTGACGAGTGGAGCACTTTGAGTGCCGCTCGCAGTTGTGTGCGATGGGGGTTTATTTTACAGGTTCCAGGCCTGCTTTTCATGTTTGGTCATATAATAGCCTCAATTCTTCGTGCAGACCTTTCTCCGGTTTTTTTTCCTCCTCAGCACAACAATACAGCATTTGGCGGTTTACGTTGAGTTCCATCGGCAGCGACTTGCGCCTTGATGATCCAATGCAGTCCTATGATTCAAAGTCAGCCGGTCCAGGTCGTTATCATGGTTATGATGATATGTCCTATGTGCAGAGATTATGGTACATTATTTCCTCGTCAGCCCGTACTTCCACTATAACGTAGAAGGCTACTGCGTCTTGAATCCGGCTCGGTCTTTAACCCTGCTTCTGCTCTTCGACTACGGGCGGCTGCGCGGACTGCGCATCGGGAGCAACGCTGCCGTCGTCCCAAAACTCAATGTCCCCGTCGTTACCCAGGATACCCTTCCTGATCGAGTGTCCCTTCTCGCGCATCAGGTCCTCAACCGTAATCTTGCGGTCGCCAAAGATGCCGAGGTGGTCGCTGATGACGTGGCGGTTCTTGCACTCTGCGCATGTTATAAGCACGGAGCCCGAGTGGTATCCTTGCTTCGATATCTTGTGGGCGGAGCGGTGACCGCAGGGGACGCAGGTGAAGTGGAGGCTGTAGTGAGGTTGTGTTTCGACGCGGAGCCGTTGTTCGGGCGGCGTTGGAGATGGGGTTGTTGGTGGCGCGTCGAGGAAGGTTCCGGCTGGCGGTGTTTGCTGCTGCTGCTGCCTCCCCTGCAGTAGTGGCTTGGGTGGTCGCGGAATCACAAAGGTGCGGAGTTGTTGGCGAGGCGGTTGCGTGAGGGATGGCGAGGTGTTGCGTGTGGTTTTGGGCGTTGAGAAGGATGTGAAACTTCTTGATTGAGCAGCATTTTGCGGTAGCTTCCTTGCTATGGATGCGAGAAGCCGGGAGGAATAGCGCGAAGACATGTTGAAAGTGAAGGCAGGCAGCAGGCAGGCAGGTAACGTCCAGTCGTCACAGCTGAAGCTGTTCGTCGGCGCATCGCCATTCAAAATTTCAGATGCGCAATGCACGAATCAGACACGGGCCAATGACGTCGTGGGGTTACAAAAGGATGGACCGGATGGATTTGGCGTTTTGGCGCCGAGCGCGACGCGGCTGTGGGTTCACGATCTGCAGCCACTTTAAACGCCCTGATACCGCCTAGGGGACTGCTAGCAACTGGTCACAGCTCCAGACGCTTTCCCCACTTTCGATGAGGGGCAACCAACCGCGGAGCTCCAGCTCAAATAAACCGGGCTTCGTTCTGGCTACCTTACCTGGCACTAGGGAAGTACTTTTATATTTTTCTGGGCCGCCTCTGGACTGACTTTACATTCTCATTGTTGATTAGAGCGTCGTCAATCAACTAGCTGGTCCTACTCATGGGTTGATGCCTCCTCTCACCACCCACCTTGCGTAGGCATCTTCAGACTCACCCTCCTGCCTCTGGCAACCCGGCCGACTCGCCTTTTTTTTTGCTGGCCTCGCCCACAAGGTTCAGCAACCGACAGCATACTATTACAGCATCGACAAATACATGATGCAGCGCCAAAACAAGATACGGCCGCCGAAGCGGGTAAGCTCCAAGTTCTACCGTGTGTGTGTGTGTGTCCTGCTGTTGAGTGCTGCCCGTCAGATGCACTCTCTGACTCTCTCCCATCTACACTCTGGTTGATTCTTGTTCCCCGGTTCGACAGCATGGCTCGCCATGCAACGGCGTTGCTTACTTGCAATCCTACCCAGCCTCCAGCGCGAGCATCCTCGGCCTCCTTGCTAACCATGCCACCCATAAAAAAACACCCCCCGTATCGTCTAGTCGCTCCGACAAGAAACCGATGAATTCGACCAGCAGTGGGCTGTCCTAAGAGAGGCCCTCACAGACATCCACAACCGAAATTCGAGCCGACTCCTATTCGAGCACCTGTACCGGGCCGGCTACAAGATTGTGCTTAAGAAGCAGGGCGAGCGCCTGTACACGCTTGTGCAAGAGTTTGAGAGCAAATGGTTCGCCGAACAGGTCATCCCGCAGCTTCAGGGCATGGTAGCGCCCAACCTAATCAACGTCGCCGTCGACGCCGGCACGAGCGCTCATGAGCGCCGAGAGATGGGCGACACCTTCATGAAGGGCCTCAAAGAGGCCTGGGAGAACCACCGCATGTCTATGAACATGGTCGCCGACATTCTCATGTACCTGGACAAGGGCTTCCTCAAGGAGAGCAGGGGGACTTCCATATTTGTCACCACAATAGGGCTTTTTCGCGACCACCTCATCAATAACACCACCGTCGTAGGTCACGATAGGACATTTAGCCTCTTCGATATACTCAGCGCAGTCGTGCTAGACCATGTAAACATGGAGCGCGAGGGGGATTTCATCAACCGCTCGCTCGTTCACAGCTGCATAAAGATGCTCGAGGACCTCTACGAGACCGACGAGGAGCTGGACGCAGAGCGACTTTACCTCGTCATGTTCGAGCCACAACTACTCGAATCCACTCGAACGTATTACAGGAGCGAGGCGTTGAAACTGCTGAGGAATGGCGACGCCAGTATATGGATTCGCCAGACGCACAGGAGGTTGCTGGAGGAGGAGGATCGGTGCAAGACAACTCTCTCCACACTATCAATCGAAAAGATGGCGCGCGTTGTCGAGGCCGAGCTGATCACTGCGCATCTCAACGATTTTCTCGCGCTCGAGAACAACGGCTTGAGGCAGATACTAGATGACGATCGCGTCGAGGATCTTGCCATCCTGTATCAGCTAGTCGCCCGGGTGGATCCTTCCAAGGAGCTGCTTAAGAAGGGCGTTCTCGCTCGCATCTTGGCTCTCGGTGCCGAAATTGAGAAGAACCTAAGCAATATCGACTTCTCTGCCGCCCAAGGTGAACCGACAGATACCTCGGCAGCCGAGAAGCCAAAGTCCCAAGTGTTGTCGCAACAGGCCCAGCAGACTGCGGCCGCCATCAAGTGGGTACACGACGTCTTGGATTTAAGGTCAAAGTTCGACCTCCTGTGGGACAAGTCGTTCTGCCAAGACCCGGGTCTTCAAACTATCATGACCAAGGCCTTTTCGGATTTCATCCACCAGTTCGCGCGGAGCTCCGAGTTTGTATCTCTATACATTGATGAAAACCTGAAGCGGGGCATACGCGGAAAATCGGATCTCGAAGTCGCGACAATCCTGGATAGGTCTATCGTAATGATAAGGTACCTCAAGGATAAAGATCTATTTGAAAGGTATTACCAGAAGCATCTCGGCCGCCGACTCCTGCATAGCAGAGCTGCTAGTGAGGAAGCAGAGAAGCAGTTGATCACGATGATGCAGCTAGAACTTGGCAAGCACTTTACTTCCAAGTTCGAGGGCATGTTCAAGGACATTACCATCTCGGAAGAGCTATCTACCAAGTACGCTGAACATATCCGGGCGTTGGGTGATGTGGACGTCCACCATAAACCCATCGACTTGTCAATAAGCGTCTTGACAAGCAACAGCTGGCCACCCGATGTCATGGGCCGCCCTTCCCAGGTTGGGCGTGGCGGAGGGCCGCCGTCAGCGGACTGCAACTATCCGCCCGACATCAAGCGGCTACAAGACAGTTTCTTCAAGTTTTATCTCAAGGATCGCAGCGGCAGGGTTCTTACCTGGGTAGGATCTGCTGGCAGTGCAGATGTCAAGTGCGTGTTCCCGCCGGTCAAGGGCGCGTCTGGTCAACTTGGCCGAGAGCGGCGGTATGAACTCAACGTATCGACTTACGGCATGGTGGTTTTATTGCTGTTCAACGACCTTGCGGATGACCAGTCATTAAGCATTGAGCAGATCCAGGCGGAGACCAATATTGCTATCAAGGATCTGTCTAGGGCACTCGCATCGTTGTCGATCAACCCAAAGGCGCGGGTTTTGTTGAAGGAGCCTGCGACCAAGACCATTCGACCTGGCGACAAGTTCTCATTCAACGCAGGCTTCATCAGCAAGGCAATCAAGATCAAGGCTCCCGTCATCAACTCGCAGTCCAAGGTCGAAGGTGACGACGAGCGGCAGCGGACAGAGGACAAGAATGATGAGACGCGGCGACACATGATCGATGCAGCCATCGTGCGCATCATGAAGTCGCGCAAGGAGTTGGCGCACAACGCGCTTGTCGCCGAGGTGATTGGGCAGCTGCTTTCAAGGTTCCAGCCGGTTGTGGCAATGATCAAGACCCGAATCGAAGACCTCATCGCCCGAGAGTACCTGGAGCGTCTAGACGATTCAGGGTATAGGTATATGGCATAATGAGACGAATACATACCAGGCGCAATCAGAGTGACTAGATAGTCGCAATGGGGAGGATGAGATGGCACGCTATCCCGGGAAATCCACAGGGGCTGACCCACCACAGCTTTCTCTTTCGCAGATATGAGAAAGTTCTTACCAGAGATGAGGTTCCTCTGGTCCAGGGTCGTTCAGTATGTGTGAGGGCCCGTAACCAACCGGTTACTCGCGCTTTTGCGACTTCCACCATCGCATCCGCCGCCCCCTTTTCAGCAAAGACGGACTAACAGAAGAGACGAAAAGATGGTTATTTTTCTTCTTTTTTTGCTGTTTTCTCCTCAAGTCTGAGTTGTTCTAGTGAACTGCGGGGATATGAAGGGCTGGGAGCGATTAGGATATACGAGTTTTTCAACGGCCGAGCCGGCTATGCAGCAAAGGGTCGCGTCAGCTTCGGTGGACAAGTTGCCGCAAGCGTTGTGGCCGCTGCTGTCAGGGGGAATGACAACCAGCGATTCTGGGGCGATGGCATGAGAGCAACAACATGGAGCAGTCGACAAACATTAAGATAAGAAAAAAATACATGCCATCAACATGCAATCCAAGATGGATGCAGGACCCAAAGGCTCAGCTCCTCAAGTGTCTGTGACATAGCCGGATCTCGCACATTCAAGCTACCCTTTGGCAGTTGTGACAGTTGGTTGCCGAGCCTTTATTACTATAGCTCGGCCACCCATCATTTCAATCCCAACCCAGACTGAATGACTAAACTGTAGCGAGTTGAAAGCTCGAGATCGAAGGAGGACAAAGGGCTTGACCGGACCCAACAAAGCTAGCAATGTCGCGACAGGTATGCATTATGAAAAGACTAACAAAGGATAAGGTTCAGTTTGAGAAGCGGCAGTTACAAGGCCATTGTTCTCGTCGCCAAACCCAGGTATGGAGAAGTAATATAAACAACTGAAAAAAGCTTACATCGCCTTGACCAACATCTTACTCCTATACTTTACGCTCTCATCGGGAAACCTAGTCACCTACCAAACAACATTAATCGACTCGACTATCCCGAAGAGCTTCTCGCATGCAAACAAGCAGAACACCACCCAAAATGTGCGAACATAAGAACCTCATATACAAGCAGTGTGGCCATTCCAGGGTGGCGTACACGTTCAGGTGCGACAAGCAGGCCAAGACCATCATGGGCATCAAGAGCGCAATGACTGATTGTGATGACTTTCAGCAGTGCAAGGCCGAGAGGGACGCCCTGTGTCCGTCTTGCGCCCGTAGGGAGGCGACCATTATGGGGCTGCTGAACCGGCCGTCGGGGAGTAGCATGAGCATGCACTGTCAGCTCCGGAGCAGCCATAGCGGTGGCGGGTCGTCATTAACGCCATCATACACCGGCTCCCGCGCATCCATAAGGAGCGGCGTCTTCTCGCACTCGCACGGCTCGAGCTCGAGGCGCAGCAGCAGGGCCAGCACAGCACCGAGCAAAGTCGAGCCCATGGAGGACGCCATGCAGGAAATCGTAGCCGCCAAGGTACACGAGCACATCAGCAGGTCCGAGGTCGTGAACAGGATAAGAAGCCGGCGGGAAAATAACAGCACTGCCGCTACCGGCACCCCTGCGGCCTCGCGGGCTTCATCACCCGCCCGTAGCCAGGCGGCCGAGTCGTCGCCCGTAGCTCTCGCTACAGCAGTGACCATGACCGTGACTAGGGCCATCGTGGTGGAGGTCCCTCGCGCCCGCTGCAGGCCCACTCGCAGGGAGGAGCAGGCCGGCACCGCGATGCGGGCTGCCTTTGCGCCGCAGTTCGCCGGGGCAGCCCCCGAGGCGCCCGTCGAGGGGCCCACGGCAGCGACATTTGCAATATTGCGACCTACGGAAGACTCAAGGGTGTCGCAGTACTACTACACACCATACAGACCAGAAGAAGTGGTTACCAAGGCTCCCCAGGAGATCGACGCCGTCTCCACAATCAGCACAGGTCCTGACTTTGTCAAGCTCGCCGTTCTGGGGATCCAGCGGAGCGACTCGCTCTTTATTCCGACCGGAAAGAGTGAGGTATGCGGTTTTCTCAACCGCCCTGCCCCAGCCATGGAGGTCCTCAAGCCGGAAAGCGGACGCAAGGATGACAGATCGACACTCCCGAGCGTCCGTGTAACGCCGCCCAAGAGTTCAGCAGCAGAAATGGCGGCGGAGACGCCTCGCTTCATGCCCATCCTCCTCGAGCCGTCCAATGTTGTCAACGAATACGCGCAGCTGTGCGCATGTCTCCAGGTCAAGCAGAGGGCGGTGGCAGCAGAGGAGAAGCGCCGCTCTGAGGAGCGGTGCCTAAGTCCTCGCCCACTCCTTCCCAGTGCGCTGGAGCGGGCCACGACGAAAATACACCCGAGCACTAAGGAGAGCGACAATTCGCACTCACCAGAGATTACTCCGAGGGGTTGTAACCGCACAAGCCTGGAACCAAATCAGGCCCAGGCCCAGGTCCAGGCCCCCCGCACTCCGCAGCAATCGTGGGAAAAGGGCGACGACCAGACGCCCCTGTTGACGGCGGCTCGCAGAAGCAGGAGGCCGAGGGACTCCCTCGAGCTCCTGGGCAAAACATCGTTCGCCACCAGAAGGACCCGTGACGGGGGGAGATTTATTCCTCGGCGTCCCCGCTCAGCGCTGAGCGTGGTGGCGACCTCGACACAACCTGCCACCCCCGCCTCGGCAGCGACAGCAGGAGACAGGTTGCTGCGACGCATCAGGGCCCTGTCGGCTATTCAGGAGCCGAATCCGGCTTCCAAGGCCTGAGCACCTGGGAATGGGACCCTTTTTAGCTCATCGGGGCAGGGAATGTTGGGGAGGATGACATGTGGCGAGTGTGCCTTGTTAAGAGGTCACCTAGATTGTGTATTGGCTGCGACCCCTTTTTAATGCGCCCTGATATATGTCTATATGATGGCGACGGTGAGTAAAAGAACGCCAACGTTTTCACAATGAAATCTATATAACCTTTCTCGGGTGACTGTTCCAAGAAAGCTAGATGTCCATCATCTGCTGAGATGTATTTCACAGCTGCAAGGACAAATATGTCTGGACTTAACCCCAAGGGATGGGTTATAATTCCCTCTTGTGTTACTGTGACCGACTCATGGGTCCCCTGAAAACTGGTAGTTGAGATATGATAGAATTATGGCAGGGTCTTTATGGGTTGTAGATGACGAGTATGTTGGCATTTTGCATGCCAGTGCCCGTTGGTGGTGTGGTGAGCTGATCCGTTTCCTTGCTGTGTTGGTTCTCTGGCTTCTTTGATCATACCGATAGATGGTAATGCCTTGTATTGAAGCCAAAGGCCATGATAATACATGCTGTTAGTTTTCAGGATGTAGATATGATGTAAATTAGCCAACTAACTACCTTGGTTATGGTGCCTGAAAAGACGGTAGCTCTGGAACCGCGGAGTGTGTGGGACGTCACAACAACTGTCGATTGTTGAATACGTACCAACCATGCCCGAAAGGCTTCTTTCCTGTGGGCAGAATGTTCGATCCGGCGGTGAGATTTACCTTTGAGGCCAAGAAGATCCTCGCCCCGGTGCACCTGGGTAGGGGTGACGATGACTTCCGCTGGTCAGCAAGGGGGTGAACAACGTCGGTTGCATATGTTGTCCATTAGCCGTCCAATATCAGCTTAAATCCTGGATAGAAACTTGAGGCAGAATTGGAGACGTGAGCTTCTAGACCGGTCTTGATTGGCCACTGCCCAGTAGCTCACAAGTATCGACGCCACCATTCCGAAAGTGGTCATGAATAGGAGGGAGGCTTGGAGCCTCAATAGAGCTCCCGAGTCCTTTCAGAACCGGCAAAGAAACCTGTACGTCAATGTAACCACAAAAGCTTGTGCCACCACGCTTGCATGAGGTAGTCAAGCTGCAAGAGAGACAAACCCTTGCCTTCGTCCACACATGTCTTGGCCTTTGTTCAGGTTCCTCTGGGGTTGACCGTCGACGTTCATGTCTGTATCAACACAACACCCTTTTTTTTGCGTCACACTCCGGGGCACCATCTCGTAGTCGACGCCATGGTACATATGTGTCCAACCTCTCATCTGCAAGGGCAAGTCGAGGATTACCCCTCCACCATGCCTGTGGGAAAATCCTGTGATGCCACCACACAACTGCAATTTCGCGCCGAGAAATCGCCTGAGACTGGTCGCATTCTCTTCTACTTTCGTCAAAACACCCTCGGCTTCGTCTCACTTGGCCGTTGCCTTGACTGCCAAAGTCCCAAAGCTGCCCGTCATGCTTTTGCCAGTCTTTGTTGCTATCCTGGTCTAGAAAGAATGTCTTTCCCCCATCGGGTCCTGAATAGAAACGACGAACCGATCGTTTTCACTTGGCGTCTTGGCCATGTGCCCTCTCGCAAAGTCCGCCCTATATCGTTTTCGGTTTGTTTTGTGTTGCTTGGTTGCGATGATTCTCCGTCAGTCTGTTGGCCCATCACTCGGGGTTAAGCACGTACGCCTTCGCCATCTGGTACCCTCTCCCAGAAAAGGGAACCCTTTTTTTCTATTCAGGGGTGTATCGCCAATAGGCGGCAATAGGCCCCTGAATAGAGCAAAACCAACCTTTGTCTCCTCCAACCGGCCAACCGGTCACTGTGAGCAAAAAAAAAAGCTCAGGACACACAACTCGAATAAAGAAATAGTCTTCTTCTGTAGAGGCCGTCTTTACTATAAGATGGTTCGATGCGCCTCTCGACAACACCCTCACTTTACTCCAACCCATCGCTCAAAGGTCACAGAGACAAGACTCCCACCTTTCGACTCGCAAACCACTCTCACTGCACAGACAAACTACGCACACACTCTCTCTGGAAGAGTCCCCAATCAGCAGCTTCTTTCCACACCCAAAACACTGACTTACCAGACAAGGCAAAGTCTTCAACATGAAAACCACTTCCCTCATCACCTTCCTCCTTGGCGCCGGCGCCTTTGCCACTGCCGTCGCCCCCGCCGAGGCCGGCTCCGACTTGGCCAAGCGCCAGTATTGTCCTCGCCGCGGCCAGCCTTGCTGGAAGCGCGACGTGACCGCCGCCGAGGCCGAGGAGGCCGCCGTCCTCGAGGCCCGCCAGGGCTGTCCCCTGCGCGGACAGCCCTGCTGGAAGGTCAAGCGCGCGGCCGACGCCTTCGCAGAGGCCATGCACGGCCACGAGGCCCGCTCCGACGCCACCACCACTTCGCCCTCTGATGGCCACCTGACGGCCCGCGACCTGTCGCACCTCCCCGGCGGCGCCGCCTACGAGGCCAAGCGCTCCGTCAACGCCCTTGCCGCCCTCATCGCCTCCACCCAGGCCGACCCCGAGTCCTTCTACAACGGCCTCACGCTCGAGAAGTATTTTGACCAGGACACTGATGTCGAGGCCAAGGACGTGACCGAGGAGGCCGTGGCTGGCGTCACCGAAAAGCGCGATGAGGAGGATGGGAGCCACCTCCTCAAGGCCCGCCAGTACTGCCCCCGCCGCGGCCAGCCGTGCTGGAAGCGCGACGTGCAGCACGACAAGCGCCACTGCAACCAGGCCGGCGAGGCGTGCGACGTAGTCAAGCGGGCCGTGGGAGCGCTCCTCTCCTCATTCGAGGGCGAGACCAACCTGACCAAGCGTCAGTACTGCCCCCGCCGTGGCCAGCCGTGCTGGAAGCGCGATGTCGCCTTCGAGCCCGTCGCCCTGGGCCGCCGCGACGTTTCCGATGTCGAAGCCGAGCTCCTTGGCAAGCGCCAGTACTGCCCCCGCCGCGGACAGCCGTGCTGGAAGCGCGACGAGACCAGCGGCCTCGAGGCCAGGTGTTACGGCCCCGCCGGCGAGTGCACCAAGGCCCAACGCGACCTGCAGGCCATCCACCTAGCTGCCCGCGACGTTCTCGCCTCGCTCGAGTAAGGGATACCCTAGACTTGCTACGGGACAAGAGTCAGAGCCGTTTTGGGGTTTCCGAACCCTCAAACCTCTTGGCAAGAACAGGCTCCCTCACTTCTTTACTGCATGTATTATTTCCTTGTACATCGCGACTGCATCGGTCTCTTCTACCAGGGCAGTTTTCTTGTCTCAGCGGAGGCAGGATTTGGTCTGACATGTTCAGACCGGACAAACCTCCACCATTTCTCTTCTTTTTTCCTCGGCGGTCCAGTACCCCGGGTTTTCTTTCGATTGGCACGAACAGTCAGGCAGGGCCCTCCAGAATAAAGGACCCAGTTACTTATTTCCTTTATTTTATAGCTGAAAGGCTGAGACTCAAGAAACCGACGGAGCTTTAGGGATTGTTCCTTTAGTTGAATTCACTGTTGATTTTGCCCGATGGGTCATCTCTCGAGTTGTGATATGATGCGGCTACTAGTAACTTGTTCGGTGAATCTAGGGTGATATTAACTGTCTTGATAAAAATGTCCCCAGTCGGTTCTAAGCATGCACCTAGAGTTATGTTAGCAAAACCAACCCAACTTATTCTTGAAAGGTATGTATCCGGTTTTCAGAGAAAAACGATATCTATCGTATATTGGACATGATAACAAAAGAGAGATATTGGTGCCAGGCCGCCTTGTTGAACCAAACCATCTGCTGGCCGCATGAGCATGAGCGAGCCTTTCAATCATGTGCTCGCGCACCGAGCAAATCGCATATATACCTACAACTCAAGCCGTCGATAACAAAACAAACAGGAACATTTCCCTGCACAGAAATGCTGAGCATTATGTCCAGCATCACCCCGGACCTCACATCAGCAACCGCCAGAGACCCAGCATGAGCGCTGCGAAACCGGTGCACAGTCCCATAAGCCACTGCAGCGTCTGGAACTTGACCTGCTCGAGCTGCTGCCTCAGTGCGGCGGCCTCCTGCTCGATCTTGGTCTCGGTCTCCTTGATCTTGAGTTCCTGCGACACGGCCTCCTCGCGGATGCGGCCCTTCTCCAGGTTCAAGTCCAGGCGGACGCTGGCCTGAGTGCGGCCGATCTCGTCGCGCAGGCGGCTGCTGAGCTTGGCGATGTCGTTAGCCAGGCGCTCGTGGGCGGCGCGGGTTGTATTTGTCTCGGTGTTGTCGGTCGACAGGAGCTCGCTGCGGAGCTTGGCGAAGTCGACCTTTTGCGTGTAGGTGGCCTTGGCGGCGTCCTCGCGCGGGACCATTGTGCGGGTGAGGTTTTGTATGCTGCAGGTTGTTTGTGTATGTGTTAGCTGGTGGGGGGACGCCCTTGCGAAAAAAAAGAGGTCGAGAGGCCGACCCCGCGTACCTCTCTTCTATCACGTCGTTCAGGATCTTCATCATGGCCTCGGCCTGCTTCTCAGTAAAGCCCTCACTCTGCAGTCGCTGGACAAGCTTGAGGGTATCAAAGTGGTGGTCCTTCCGCCGCGGTGCCGACGCATGGAACGTCCGTTTGCTGCTCGGGGCCTTGGCATGGGACGAGTTCATTGGGCTCCCCACCCCCCGACGGCCTTCGGAGCCCAGCGGGTGCATACCCTGCCTGCCACCGTGGGCGTGGAATTGTCGCCTGAGACCCGCCCATGGCTGCTGCTGCTGTTGCTGCTGTCGGTGGTGTGTCGGCCTTGCCTGGACCAGCGGCCTTTGCATGGGCTGGAGCAGCAGGCTGGCCTGGCGGGATATGCAGTCGCTGTAGGTCACTGGGGCCTGCCAGCTCAGGCGGGGGAGGAGGAATCGCGGGAGTGTTTGCATGTTGGTTGCGGTGGCTGGTTTGGCCGCTGTATATGTGAGATTTACGGCCGAGGGAGGTAGCTTCGGAGGGGGCGATGTCGGCGCCGAGGGTTTGGGTGTCTATGGGTGCAGGCAGAGAGAGGCTAGAACTGGAGGTTTGAGGTACCTGCAGAAGGGGGTGACGTCGAGGCCTTGGCGGGAGGTGGCTGACACTGACACGTGATGAATGTGGATGCCGTTTTGAGTCAATTCAATTCAATTCAATTCAACAGTACCTGGGTATTAAATGCCTGATTAGTCAGGCACACGAAAAAAATAGCCCCTCTCCACACAACGCACGCCATAAAACTCTTCGCGCCGCAGTCCGACTTTTGCTTTGTTTCTCCCTTCTTCTCTCCCCATGAACAACGCAAAATATCACGTCCATGCGGGAACTTCTACACTTTTTGGTTCGAGGCGCGCATTCGTGCTGCGCCCAGGAGAGTCGGAAACATTCCCGAAGAGAACGGAGAAGAAATAACAATGCGAACAATCTTGGGTGCGGCGCTTCCCTGCTCTTTTGCAGATGGGGAGGGTCGCAATGATTGAACGTACATATATATATGCCCATTCGGTGAACGCGAGCCAACGAGGCGAGCCAGACGTCAGAAACCGAGCCCAGTAACCCGTCGTATTGCTTGGAAAGTTTGTTCTTGTGTGAGTGTGTGTGTGCGTGGGTATGCATGTTTTCTAGGCGGCTTCCGTGGATTGTCTGTGCCTGGCAAAGATTCTCAGATTGTGTTGTGGCTCAGACACCGGACAAACCCCCACGGAGTATGTTTTGATCGGGCAAGTTAATTATGATCGAGTTTGATCGAGGGCAGTCTCGGGCACGTACACCCATTTATCTACTACTGTTATCCATCTACCCGCACGTGGTGCCCGTCATCCCTCGGTGGCGAGGGCTGTGCGAAGCAAAACACGCTTGCCCGTGCCACGGTCGATCTTTTGTTCGTTTTAGTCTGGTATTTTTGACAGCACAACGGCCGGGGGCTTGGGGGCGGGCGCTGGTTG
>JARHUK010000345.1:0-11408 GCA_031001725.1 Pseudopyricularia javanii
CTGGGGAACCATGCAATCCCCCGCGCCACCCCCCACAAGAAGCTACAGTACCCGACGGCCGATGCCATACGTAATGTACGCTAGAGCTCAGTTCCTAGAAATTTAAAAGCAACTGCGAGATGTTGACGGTAGACTTGAGAAGCTCATACCTTGGAGGTCATGAAAGCAAGCTCACGAAATCCACCTCGTCCACCGACCTCATCATCATCACGTCCGACATCGTCAACAGCCGTGTCTCTAGCCGCGACGTGATGATTTGTGGGAAAACGCCCTTCTGCCCAGTCCAGAGTCAGGATACGAAGGCTCTGTGCGCTTCTTTTCGTCTCTACCCTTCTTCGTCCCCCAGATGCCAGGGGCACAAGTGGGTAAAAAAGCGACAGCAGACATTGGCGTTACCACCAAAAACAAAACCACAGAGTCGCATGCAAACGTCACGAGGCACATCTACTAGTATGTTGTCGTCCGCCCCCGCTTTACGCGTTACGCGAGGTGGAAATCGAGGGTCTCATTTTTTGCTCGGTCGACCTTTGACCCGAGTGTGGCCTATACAAGCGCCCATAAGTGGGCGTCTGTGCTCGTGATTCGGTTGAACAACCTCGTCTGCGAAAAACATGCTGCTACCCCTTGGCCTCCGTTCTCTCCAGCAAGTTTTTACTCGTCTGGTCTTTTGTGTTCATCCGGTCCGGTCCAAGGTGCTTGACACCTGCCACCTCGGGGTGATTGCCGAGGCGATCGTCGGGAAATGTGCACCGTATTACTGGTGCCCTCTCTTGTGCTCAACGCTACGAAGCCATGCACTTCGAATGAGTGGTCGAGGATGATGTCAAGACTCGAAAACGCTCGAGAACCTTGTGTGGATCCGCCGGCGCGCACTTCGTACTTCTTTCCCAGATCTTGGTTGCATTGCATTCGCCTCATGCACTCTCGCACACGTGTCGGAGTATTGACGAGAAAGCTACCTTATGGAGGCCCCGAAAATGGCCATACAATCCCATGTGAAAACGACCGGAAGAAATGCTACCTGGTCGTCTGTCTATCCGGTGCCCCGGCATAGATTGCTCACTGGACAAAGAAAATTCGATTTCGAACCTCAAAAATTCAAACCAGACACTATCCACATATTTTTCCCACTCCGTAATCTCCAGTTCCAAACTCTCAAGCCGACAAGTCCCGCTCCCGGAACTCGCAGATGGGACCCTCCTTCAGGCTCGTAAAGGTGTCGACGAGCTGGAACTCGGACTCGCGGTGTCTGCCCCACTCGGCACCGGGCTTGCCGCCCTCTGACGGGTCGTCCACCCCGACGGCCTTGCGCATGTCGTAGGTGAAGATGGTGCGGGCCAGCGTGGTCATCATCTCGACGTACGCCAGGCCCTTGCCGATGCAGCCGCGGGGCCCGATGCTGAAGGGGCAGAAGGCGCTCTGCGCTGCCTGCACGTCCGCCTCGCCGACGGCGCGGCCATCTTTGAGCGTCGAGCCTACGATCCAGCGCTCGGGCATGTAGGCGTATGGGTCCGGATAGTAGGCCTCGTTGTGATGGATGGCGTAGTGCGGGGTGCCGACGACGGTGCCCTGCGGCAGCGCCTCGCCGTCGACGGTGATGCCGCCCGCCAGGACCTCGCGGGGCAGTAGGCCGCCGACGGACGGGGACAGGCGCATGGCCTCGTCGATGCAGGCGCGCAGGTACGGCAGGCTGTTGAGCTGGGCCCCTTGCTTGATATCCTCGACGCTGGAGAAGGTGGTGCGGACCTCCTCGGTCACGCGCGCGAGGGCGGCGGGGCTGCGGCAGAGGTAGAAGATCGTGGCGGCCAGGGCGGTGGATGTGGTGTCGGAGCCGGCGATAATTCTGAATGCAGTATTGGTATTCTGTTAGCAAGAGCGCCGCGACTGGGGTTCTCGGCCAGTGGTGTCTTTGGGGCGGCAACAGTTCCACTCACAGCAGATTAGACTCTCCCCAGAGCTCGGGGGTGCTGAAGCCCTGGCCAGTCTCGGGGTCGCGGGCACGCAACAGGTGGTAGAAGAAGTCGCGGCGGTCCGTCTCGTCGCCCATCTTTGTGCGCTCGGTAAGCTGCGCGCGGCTGTACTTCATGTACTTGGCGCGACCGGCTGCGATCTTGGGGAAAAGGACCTTGTCGAGGCTGAGCTTGTCGATGATGGGCATGGTTCCACACTGATTTGCCATGGTGTCAGTTCTTTGGAGCTCAAGCGTCTTTCTTCGTGCTCAGTTGAACGGAAGCAAACAGAGACGGCCAAATTAACAAACTCACAATCAAGTGCCTCTGCGTCGCGGCGGCAACCATGTCCAGCGCATAACGGTTGTCCTCACGCTCGAGCATGTTGAACGCCTTGCCGTAGGCCAGGTCGCCGAGGATGTCCATGGCGAGGTAGTTGCACCAGTCGGACATGTTCTTGGGCGAGGTCCAGCCCTTGCTCTCGGCCGAGGCGCCGCGGCCGATCTCGGCGCAAAAGGTGCGCTCGTTGGCCAGGATGTAGCGCTCCATCTGCTTGATGGCGTTGTCGGAGAAGGCCTGGGAGAGCACGCGGCGCTTGCGGGCGTGCTGGTCGCGGTCGCGCGTGTTGTGGGTGTTGGCCGCAGGGTGCACAAAGGCGTCGTAGAACTCGGCCTTGCGCACGTTGGCGCGGAAGCCGTAGACGTCCTTGAGGGCGGTGGCGCTGTTGAAGGAGACGCTGTTGGGGCCGAATCGGACGGCCTTGCCTGTCGGAGGTGACATCAGTCCGGGTTAGCGGGCTTTGTAAGACGTTATGGGGATTTGTTCCTCTTTGCGATGTTCCAGGGAGCAGCAACTTACCGTACTTCTGGTGCATGCGCCAGAACTCGAGGTGGCGGTCGCCCTTCCAGGCGTGGTACAGCTGGTAGAGATCTGATATCCTGGCGAGGAAGGGGCCTGGGTATTTTGCCAGAGGGTGGAAGTATAACCTGTATACTACGAGGCCGGATGTCTACCAGGGCGGGCATCGTTGTTCGTCAGTATGACAAGATGTTTCTTTTGTTCCCCTTGCAACCGTCAGCACGCAGACTTACGTAGACGACGGCAGCCCCGGCCAAGAGCCAGAGGCCGGTGAAGATCAGGTCCATGGTGATAACCATGATTTGGGGTTTGAGTGGCTGGTTATCAGCCAATTTCTCACAAAAAGATGGATAAACGTAGAGTGATATTTATCTCGAGCCAGCAGCAGCTATTCTCCGGAGCAGCTGGAAACTAAACAAAGAAGCTGTGTGCGAGTGGTAAAATATGAGGAAGAAGGAGTGTAAGACGAAACGTCACAAAAGACAGCACGAGACCCGGCCTAAGAATAGCGTTCATAGGACAGGACAGCCCAAACACGTCGTTTACATGGTTCAACCCTCTTGGATAAGCGTCCCAAGTTTTCTTTTCCCACTAAACATCTTTTGACATGCGGTCCTTTTCATCCTGTTCCGCAAAAACTCTTGTTTTCCCCCCTAACTACCTATCTCTACAGTTACCAATTAACCACACTCGGTTACCCTTTGTTTTGTGCCGCTTTAAGCCGAGTAGCTTCATGGCCAATTGACCGCATCAAAAGCCCCCCAACCCCACCAATGCGCCGCCGCAAGCCGAAGCTAAAATGTCGTCACTCAGTCGTCTAGGGCGGGCATGACCACCACCACCAACCACTGCCCATACAGACGGGATGGTTTTACGAAAACGGGCTGGATATGATGGTGGAGAGCCAATCCTGTCGATGGGGTTTTCATTACTAAGTGCCCACGATGTCTATCCCCGCAGTTGCATTTAAAGTGTCTCGCAGCAACAGGATGGACCCAGGCGGCTTTCCGTGCGGCATGGTGCATGGCGGATGTTATTCCGTAGCCCAAAAAGCCGAACCGGGTTTCATTGTAAATTAACCAACAGTGTATTACTATGTACTGTAGGTACAGTACCTTACAGATGCTGTCCTGCTTCGTATTTGCTGAGTAAGTGCTGCGTACATGACTTTTGCAAAGGACAAAGATACAGACGTGAAAGATATTCTCGATGCTTCCCTTTTTTCTGTATTACTCAAAAGAGATTAAATAAAACCAGCTTCCCTCTCAGAATGACCGCATCTATCTTTACTGACAAAGGAAAAAAAGATTACAGAGTGCATCGGCGCAATCACCGACCTAGTAAATGTACAAAAAACATGGCCGCCTCTTTCCGGCCATCTCGGGACCAACCCCGCGCACGGCTTACTCGGCTATATGTGGAGCACAGCATATCCCCGAGTGGGGAAGAGCGGCTCATCCATCCACCTTTGGTCCAAGTTCTCACTCCTCCCATCTCCTCACCTTGCCCCTGATTTGACTTCGCTTTAGTAATCGAAATACCTTGGCTCGTCAAAAACGTGGTAGCGGTGGCCCCTGACGCCCTCGCCGCGGAACAGCGCCGGGAACCTCCAGCCCTCGGGCACCTGGGCCTCGTCGACCCTTCCGTTGCGCGCCTCCGCCTCCACGGTCCACGCCCGTGCCGCCTCGTCCGACCCGGGCTCGGGCACCACAAACTTGGCCAGTTGCAGCTCCGTGTCGGTGATGGTGCTGCGGCTGACCCGAGCGTAGCCCACGCGCTTCAGGCCCTTGAACAGGATGTACTCGCACCACCTGTCCCAGTCCGACGGGTCGACGTCGTGCATACCAGACCCCTCGCTCACGTACGTGTGGTAGTTGCCCTCCAGCGGCCTCGTGACCAGGTAGCTGAGCAGCACCGACGGTCGGTCCGTGGAGCCCATCAGCGCCCGCATGTACTCGGACTGCAGCCGCCGGTCCTCCGGGTCCTCCTCCTGCCCCGAGTGGAAGACGAAGACGTCCACCAGCGTGCCGTACACGTCGAGCGTCGCGTGGATCGCCGGCGCCAGCTCGCCCACGGGGCTGGGCAGCAGGTGGTGCGTCGAGTTGACGATGGGGAACTTTGAGAGGAGCGCCGCGCCCCACGTGTGCTTGTTGGGGCCTGGGCCGTAGTCGACGTACATGCCGAGGTCCTCGGCCAGGTACTGCGTCGAGTCGCGGTTGCCCATGATGATGCGCTGCTGGTCCGTCTCCACGAGGCCGACCACGTCGAGCTCCGCGTCCCGGATCAGGTCGCGCATCCGCCGCTCAGATCCCCACATGTCATTGTCCAGACCGAAGTGGACCGTCCACATGCCCGCCGTCAGCACCCGGTCCGACTCGTGGTGTGGCCTGTAGTCGTTCGTCGGGAACCTGAAGTAGGACGCGATCAGGAAGATGAGGTTGAGGGCCCCCAGCACCGACATGTAGTGCTTGCGGTGCTGGATCGTGCTGCGGGACGGCTGCGCCTCGCTCTTGCCCTTGGCCTTCTTGGCCAGCTTTGCCGCGTTCAGGTTGTAGACGCCGCCGCCGATCAGGAGCATCATGCAACCCATGACCCAGTCGGTGTGCTCCCGCACGAGCGGGCCGCCGGGGACGAACGCGTAGGCCACCACCCAGACGTGGAAGAGCACCATAAAGTTGTAGATGAAGAAGCCAAGCCCAAATACCAGGCCGGGGGAGCGCTTGGCAGCGTCCTTGAGCAGGGGCACGGCGACAGCCATGAGGTAGGTCGCCAGGGCGAGGGCTCCGTTGTAGCCCTTCCAATGGGGGAAGAGAGTGACAAAGGCGGCGCCCACGCAGCCGATGAAGTAGGAGCTCCAGAGGCTGGCCATGCCCGGCTTGTGGGCCCCGATCAAGACACCAACAGTCATGGCGAAGATGGTGTAGTATGCAGATGTGTTGGAGGTCGGGCCGCGGACTGGGTAACCGTCCCAGACCCAAAGGATCATGGTGCTCGTGTCGGATAGTAGCGAGTGCATGCCAAAGAAGAGGCCACCCACGCCGCAAGCTGCAAGGAACGAAGACCCCGTCTTGATCGAGACGCTATCAGTGTTGAGAGCTCCCCTTCGCGTGAACCGCCAAGCGGCAAAGATGCCGAGAACAAGGCCGGTGTAGTTCCAGCCCCCGTTTTCGGCGCGCATGATGGGCCAAATAGGGTTGAGCGTGCGACATGCGAACTTGATGATGCTCGAGAGAAGCAGACCGACAGTCCATGACAAGACTCGCAGCTCCAAGCGACCTTCGTGAACAGACTCCGAGTGCAGAGTCGCGGCCCATGCCAAGCATTGCATTGCTAGACCGAAGCCGACTGTGCAAAGACGTTTAATGGGATCCGTCACCAAGAATGCTAGTAGTCCCGCCAGAGATAGCAAGTGGAAGAAGCGCTGGAATCGGATGACCAGCCTCTTGAAGGGACCAATACCCAGGAACATTGGAGAAATGGTCACCATAACGAAGGCCTCGAATCCGGAGATGCCCATGTACCAGAGCGGGAAGACTGCAAATTCGTCAGTGGCGTCCCTATGGGTTCCCATGGATAAACAAGATGGGATGACTTACACCAAACAACGACTCCCAGGCTGGTAAGAATCGACCAGAAAACAAACTGAGTCATGTCAGCGTCGTGTTAACGATCCCGTAGCAGACAAGTCAACTTACACCATGGTAGACATCAGCTGCGATGTCTAGAATATCAGAAGGCAAAACCTTGGCGTGAGCAACAGCTGTAGCGACCTTCTCCTTTCTACATCAGCAGTTTTGTCAGTTAGTTACTAGGTCATAATTTTTTGGGCTCACAAAGCCGGCACTTACTCCTTCTCGAGAACAGCAGCCTGCTTGGACGGGGCGGTGGTACTATATGTCGTGATGCATTTTAGACTCAAGACCTTTTGATTTCTTTTTATATGGCGCGTTCAGAGGCGCTTTCTGCACTGTCTCCGCGTCACAAAGCACCAACAGACTAACGAGGGAGCCGTCTAACGTACCCCTGGCTCGCACCATGCACATCCTTGACGATCAACTCAAACGAGCCAAAGTCCAGAGCCGTCACAGAATCAAACGCAACGTCAAAAAGGATCAGAGACCACTCAAAGAAGGCGTAGGTGGTGTATGCTATGCGCAATGTCAGCATCTTGTTCAGATCAAGCGAGACTTTCCCGACGTCAAAAATCATAGACTCACCACCTGCAACCTTGTGGACCTTGTGCTGGATGAAGAAGTAAATGAGCGGCACCAGCGTCCCGAAGAAGGCAGCGCAAAGGTACTTCCTGTACTTGATCGCCTTGGCGTTGGGAGGGCTGAGGGAGATGCACCCCCCTGTCCAGGGGATGGTCAAAACGATGTACGAGATCATGAGGATGTCGTGCCAGTCGTGGTCATCGGTCGATGTGATATAGGTCCAGCCGGCGCAAGTCACGGTCCGCAGAAGTCCGGTGAACAGGACGAACTTGGACAGCGCCGGGCCGTTGCCGCGCGTGAGGAGGTACCACAGCCCAACGAGAGCGAGACGAGGACCTATGCGCAGAAGCAGCATCAGTAACCATTGCGCCACGTAGAGCTCCAGATTGACCCCATCCAGCATTCTCCCGTGCTAAATATTTCCCCAACTCTCTATACAATGTTCGTTCCTGTTCGTACCGGATGTGAAGGCTATCAAAGCCATGAAGACGGATCGCTCGGGATACCGGTCGCCGATGGTTGCTGACACGGACGGAAACCATTCTTGAGGGTACCCGTACCACTCATTTTGTACGATCTTGTGGTAGTGCAGCGAGACGCCAACGACGAGGGCGGATAAGAAGGCGGCTGCGAGGAGAGAAGCAAGTCCCGAGTCAGCCGAGGGTCCTGCGGAAACGC
The DNA here is from genome assembly GCA_031001725.1 of Pseudopyricularia javanii. Classification (NCBI taxonomy): domain Eukaryota; kingdom Fungi; phylum Ascomycota; class Sordariomycetes; order Magnaporthales; family Pyriculariaceae; genus Pseudopyricularia; species Pseudopyricularia javanii. The sequence goes on from JARHUK010000345.1 coordinate 7,700, forward strand.
GCAGTCGAGCGGGCACGACTGCACGTCTGAGTGGGCGGAGGGTACAAACAGTATGCGAGGGTGGTGTGCGCCCAGCTGACCCATGCGCCGTTGAAAGACAGGAGGACGCCGGCGTCCTTGTCTTTGTATTTCGCGGGCGCCATGGTCTATAACCTGACTGACAGTTGATCAGAGGGGGGGAGCTGCCATGCACAAGTGATGCGCGTGAGGGTGCGCCCGTTGAGAAGATGAGAAAATGAAGAGACTTGACGTAAAGAGAGTTAAAAGAGTGCAGAAAAAAAAGGGGGAGGAGGCGTCGAGATGAGATCTTGGACAAATGGTAGTCGCAAAAGATCGTGGTCCGAAAAGCTTCTGGAAGTGCAACTTGTTCGACAACTGGCTTAATTTGGAGCTACCCTGTCTCTTCAGCTCCTGCCGAGCCGTCAATCAATGTCGCGCCAGTGGGTTTGCGGAGAGACCCACAACACGTGATACCCCTGGGCTCCGCGGACCCCTGACCTGTGCTAGGACGGGGCCATCTTCCTAATTAACCACCAGATGAAAGAGGCAACGGATGGCAGTCGTCAAAACTTTGCATTGTCGAAGGAAAATGCACTCTGGCAGAATCGATATCATAGGGACACCCATGCAGCTCTTTTAATCTCAAGCATCCCCCGCAAAGTATAACGCATCTCTTGAACAGTAGCAGGCATCAAACCCCAAATCAGAAACATAGGTTCATTGGCAGACATGGTAGATCACTAAATGGGCAAGAAGAATCTCTGGGGCGATAGCGTCGCCGAACCAAACTCCGTCGCTATGCATCATGGTAATCCTGTAACAAAAAGATGGTAGATACAACTGGGTATACGAAAAGGGTTGATCAGAAATCATGCAGACAAATCAGAATGTGCTTGGCCGGCCGAACGCCGATGGATGGCGGAGATCACCACCCAGTTCCGAGGTGCGGTTTGTGGCAATCTTTCTCATTACCCAGGTGTCACGTGCGTTCTTGAGCCTTCGGCCTTCAGGTCCAGTCAGGTACTCTTCCAACCACGTCTCCTCGTCGCGATCGAGAGGGAGACTGGCAAGAGTTTTGGCTCTCTGCTCCCTGTTTCCGGCAGCGTCTGAGCCACTGTTGCCGGCGTCATGGACGGACGCAACTAGCTGCTCAAAGAAGAGCCGCCGTGCGGGCTCCGGGTGCTTCCGTGAGAACAAGAGGCCTTCGGTGACGCTTGTCCTTGCCAGAGCGATAAAGTAAAGTTCTAGCGCCTCGGTCGTCTTGAGAACTGGGTTGGCTGTCTGATAGTAGGCAAGCGCCCATGAAAAGTCATCATCGCGTGCATGCCGCACCAAGATGCTGATAATGTCGTCGGCAAACTCGGGTACAAGCGACGGGTGTGTCAGGTACTCCAGAGCGACCTGGGTGGTATTGATTCGTCAGTAACGTGTCGGGTCGCAAACCAAGCATAAGTTGTAATGGAGTGGGAACTAACAGGAAACTGTTGTCGGTCCATATGCCATAACCCCTTCATGAAAATTTGGTATTTGCCCGGAACACCCGTCTTCTCGGCAAACTCTTCCGCTAGGCGGGATCGCACGCCCAGTATGTCGTCAAAGTCGAGGAGGAGGTAGTACAAGACGGACAGCTTGTGCTGAGCGGCCGACTTGCTTTGGCAGACCTTGTGGTGAAGTTCGCGGAGGGCACTGGCACCCCTGGGAGGGTATGATTTGGCTACAATTTGGCAAAGATTAGACTCAGCACAGAGACAGCGTCGTTGTACGAAGACAAAATGCTCTCTCTCACCTTTGGTCACACCCAATGCATTTAGCACCTTGTCGATGAAGAGCACGCCGCTGAAACCCTTGCGATACGACTCGATCTCGCGGACCAAGTCTGGCGCATATGGCGACTCGGTATCAGGCTGAAAAACCTGCTCGAACTGTGTAAAGTCAATCTGGGCCATGATGACTGGTTAGGCGGTTGGTTTACTCGGAAGTTGGCAGTTGGCGTGTGGCAAGCGCGTCAACTGTTGATGGACTGACTGACGGCCTTGCTGGTTTGGGTTGGATTGAATTGTCCCTGGCATCTGAGCTCTTGTGGGTCAATGGTGGGGCAGCAAACTGAATGTGAGTGGCGCTGACCTGGTCTGAAGTGGCTTGGGATGAAGTGGAGGGGGGCTATGTTTGTTTACTTGAGCAGCGCGCCTATGCAAGTCAACAAAGCGGGGGATCGGTCAGGGCAACAATCAACGGTGACGCCTGTCATCACGAAAATCGAACCCGCTCATACCGGGCGCATTCAGCAGCCGATGCGCGTCCTTGCATCGTAAATTTCTCCCTCGAACTAACCCTCTTCAAAGATCGCGGTCTATTGGCATCCCCACAAGACCAAATGTCCGCCAGACCAAGCCGCCGTGCGGCCGCAACACGGCGCACCGCCGTGGTCGACTCCTCAGACGAGGACGAGATCGCCAACACAACGCGGGCACCTGACGAAGACGAGGAAGACTTCACACCCGCACCCAAGCGCAGTCCGCGCAAATCCACCGCCGGCAGCAGCAGGCGCAAGACGGTCGACCCCGATGCCAGTACCCTCAGTACTGCGACCACATCCACCGCTGCCCCTCGTCGCGGCCGTCCCAAGAAGAGCCTGGCGCCCGAAGAGCCCAGCCAAATTTTCAACCCCGATGAAACGGCAGCCACAATCACTGAATCACAATTGCCGTCTAAAAAACCAGCTGTGCGCAAGAGAAAGAGCGCTGCTCCTCGGGTTGTTGAGCCAGAGACGACCCCGGAGCCAAGCCACCTAGCCACACCAACGCAGACGCCGAAGCCCAAGATCGCGCAGGATGTATCCATTGCCTCGGCCTCGCCGCTGGCTGATATTACTAGCACCAGCATAAACGAACGCAAGATATCCTTGGAGGATACCCCCGCAGCTGTCAAGCCCATACGGGCAATGGACACAATACTGGAGAAGCCCATGGACATTGTGCTCAAGTCGCGAGCCTTGACAGTGCCGATAATTGAGGATCTAACCCCGAAGCCGCGCATCGTGATCACATATCTCATTCTCACCAACTTCAAGAGTTATGCGGGGAGGCAAGAAGTCGGACCCTTCCACTCGTCCTTCTCCTCGGTCGTCGGCCCCAATGGGTCTGGAAAGTCCAATGTTATCGACTCGCTGCTCTTCGTCTTTGGTTTCCGTGCCAGCAAGATGCGTCAAGGAAAGCTCTCTGCACTCATCCACAACTCTGCTCAGTATCCAAACTTGGACCACTGTGAGGTCGCAGTACACTTCCGCGAGGTCCTTGACTTGCCCGGGGGCGGCCATGAAGTCCTTCCCAATTCTGATCTGGTTATTTCAAGGAAAGCTTTCCGCAACAACTCGAGCACCTACTACATCAACAACAAGACTTCAAACTTCACCACTGTTACGACGCTGCTCCGGGAGCGCGGTGTCGACCTGGATCACAAGCGTTTCCTCATTCTCCAGGGCGAGGTCGAGTCAATCGCCCAGATGAAACCAAAGGCAGGCAACGAACACGAGGACGGCTTGCTGGAGTATCTCGAGGATATCATTGGCACCTCCAAGTACAAGTCGCCGATTGAGGAAGCGGCAGCCGAGGTAGAGGTGCTAAATGAGATATGCACAGAAAAGAACGGCCGTGTTCAACTGGTTGAGAAGGAGAAGAACAGCCTCGAAGACAAGAAAAACAAGGCCTTG
>JARHUK010000347.1:0-20561 GCA_031001725.1 Pseudopyricularia javanii
CCTCCCACCCTACCCAATTACCCACCTCACTTTACTGATTGCACGAGGAGCTGGTGCGAGGGATCGAGTTCTCGTGTCCAGAGGGGTATTATTTCTACATGTACATGGTTCTCATTGAGTTGTTTTGGATGGCGATCCCGGCGCTGTTTACTGGCGAGGCCGGGGTTGCGACGGTTGCGGCTTTTAGGGAGGGATTAAGATATTGTACCTGGGGTCTGGGCGATATCCGAACAGGGGTCACGACGAGCGTAGTTTTGTTAGCCCGCTGTAAGTTTGCTTTTGGTAACTGGGAAGCATGTCGTCAACCGAAACTCGCGGGACACTCCATCATCCCACCATGCCTGTCAGCCCTAAACCTTATCCTCCTCAAACGGCTCCTCAACCTTAAAATCCTCCAACGCCCCGCTGTAAAACAACTTGCACTCATGGAACTTGCCGGCGGTAACCATCTTGGAGTACTTATCCGTCCAATCCTCCAAATCGGGAAAAAAACAAACGGCTTAAAGATAAGCCGCCGCCCAAAAACCTGCACGATCCCGAGGTAAGGGTGCTGCTGCGGGAACCGGCCCTCCGATAGCCGCACAGTCATTACCGCAGTCTGCTGTACCCATTCGCGTGCCCCTTAATCAACAACGTCCCTTATCCTTGGCCTGGGAGTATATGGACCAAAGGCGACCGTTTCTGCACACGAAACCATCGGTTTTCGGGCGCCTTGGATCCCAAATCCAGCGACTTTAGTCCAGAGCATTGAACCAGACTATCACATACGACCATACCCACTGGAATATACGGGATCCCGTCCGCTCTCCCCTAGTCAAACCAGTGAAGGCCGAACTAGTACTCAGGTGGGTGACCACTGGGGAATCCTCGGTGTTGTATGTTTTGCCGTATTTTTTGCTTTCAGTGTTCTTTTCTAGGAAGGAATCTGTGAAAATCGGGCAGGTTTGTTATACCAATGGAGTTCTTAACATCGCTTCTGGCGTTTTCGACGATGGCTCGCAAGGCCCTTTTCATCAATGAGATAACGCCAGTCCTTTCGATTCTCCGATAACCATTAACGTCGACGAAATGTGGGCTAACGACGACGAAAGTTTTGCATAATTTAAAAAGCGAGTAAAGGAGAGGAGACAGTCGCATGTATAGTTCCTTGTACCAAAGGACGACTGGCAAAACGAGGTTGAGCAAAGCACTTTTTCCCAACGTGGCTGGGTTTTCCAAAAACTATTGTTATCGCCAAGGGCTTTAATATTTGGCACACGCGAGATTTATTGGGAGTGTAGCCAAAGTTGGCATAACGGGAATGGAACCCTACGACCAGATCTTTTTCGGAGGGCCGATCTTGTAAAAAGATTTACACGGGTGCTAAGCCATCGCTACCCGGAGGAAGACCATCGTTTATTGTGGAGAGATGCCATCAAAGTCTATGCGAGAACGCGACTTATAAAACACACAGATCGGCTTATTGCGCTCTCTGGTTTGGCGAACACCTTTTCCCGGGTGTTATCCGGCGACGGGCGACGAGGTCTTCGGACGAGTTGTGTCGTTGTCAATCTGACTTGATGTTCTGCAAAGGGTCGCTTCCTTCAGTGGCCCTAATAATGGAGCTTGATCGACCTCCATGGCTGCCTGCACGATCTCCACTGCGAATGGGAGTAATCAGTACTACTATATACACTGTATGTACTGTATGTATAGTAGTTGGCGGGGTCTGACGGCGGGGAGGGGCATAGGAAAGTGCCTGCAGAACCTGGTCCCCGAAATGCTTCACGAATGCATCAACCCATCCATTCCCGTACCCAAACTTCAAAATTCACAGCCAAGCAGCACAGAAACACAAGTTATCCAATAGTAATGTATGCCAGAAAAGATCGCAACTCCAATATGCCCGAAACCCCAGCGCTATGCCAGCCGACCAAAAATCCACTGCCACTTCAACACATCAAATGAACCCCAGCAGACCATAAAAGATGCTGCTCAACCATTGGTTAAAAGTCGAAAAGAAGAGGGAGCTGGCGCCTGGCAACGAGACTACGACGACGGTGTTTCGGGGAGGGGAGGTTGACGGTCGGCCTCTTCTTCAACGCCGGTTTGGATTGGCCTAGGCCGGTCGAGCTGCCTGTATCCACGCGCGTCAGCTGGTTGTTCTTGGGCACCCTTGTCAGGGGACCACCCCCGACCGATGATTTGTCGCTGGCCGTCGACGCGCTCGTACTCGGCCGGCGAACAAGAGGTTGGGGGGCCGTCGACGCGCCGACACTCGGCCGGCGAACAAGAGGTTGAGGGTCCGTCGGCCGGCGGGTCAAACTCGGCTTGCGTTGAAGGTTTGTGTTGGCCGCGGGCTTGGGCGAAACGTTGGTCAATGGGATCCCGTCGTCTGACGGCTGGCTGGTCAGGCTGTTTTTGCGGGTGGGCGGCAGCCCCTCCAGGGAGCTTGTTCTTCTGCCGGACGTCCCTTGGGGCGGCGGCGGCGGCGGGGCTAAACCGTCGGCCGCCGGCACGGGGGTTCTACTCAGTGCCTTTACCTTGGCCTCAACTTGCGTCGTGAGGGTTTTCATTTTTGCGGAGGCGTTCTCGTATGCTTTCGCCTGGTCTTCCAACGACTTCTTCTTACTTGCCACACTGAGTTCATCCGCCAACTCGAGCCTGATTCTAGTAGCAGAAATCTCCGCGTCTGTCACAAATTGTTTGTTCTTATCCTCGACGGCCTCCTTGAGACATTTAAGGTAGGAATCCACCCCATCGGAGCGTAGTTTGAATCCCTTTTCCTCGATGGAAAGCTATGTTGCGAGAGAGAAAGAAAGAAAGAGAGAGCCCACAAGGTTAGCAACAAAGAGTAGGGAAAATAAGGGATTGATTGCATATGTCTTACCGTTTCTCCTAGCCTCCTAATAAAACGGGTATAACATTGGACTACAGCAACTCCAGCCAGGGCGACAGTGCTACCAATAATGGTATTCGCGCTAACTTCGGTATTGAAGGCAGGCTCCGGTGCCGGTTTGGGCGCCGGCCTGGGCATGGGCGAAGCCACAACCATACCAGAGCCCAACATCAAGCCCCAGATTGCGAAAGGCTTGAAATGCATCGTCAGTCGTTACTGGTCGTCTTGATGGTTTGTGGGAGGTCGGACACAGGAGGTATTGTTAATAACCTTGGGATAGGTGCACAGTGGTGAAGAACCTTGGAGTAAATGCGGTTGTAAAAAGGAAAAAGGAAATCTTAGCGAGGCTGGTGATGATGATAGAGAGATATGGTTGGAGACAGAGAGTGTGCAATGACACCGCCTTCTTTTATCTACTTCCAGAACATAAAGGTTTACTACGCATCTTGAGGATCTTCAAGGAGCAACATCTCTGATGCCTAAAGATGCGGGTTCGTTAGAGACTTGGCCATCTGCTCCCCATGCTCGAGCAGCTGGTGGAGTTGGCCCCTGGGGAGCTCTGAACAGCTTCGTAGGGCTATGGCAGCTCCACCGATGATAGGTATCTGCATCTTCCTCTGGGGAGATTACTGCATCAGGTACACTTTGTTGACTGCTGGTACGCGGGTGGCCGTACTGTACGTATACTATTACGCTCAGGGGTCAGAGCGTTCTATTCCGGGAATCCATTCGTTCAGGGGTTTAGGGGTCCTCGTGGGGTACCTTCCTACTGACTTCACCGGGTAGTTACCGTACTTTAGGTTGTTTGCGAAGTAAGCTTGTGGCGATGGGTTGCCAAAATTGATAAAGTCGATGTATGTCGTAGAGGATCTGTCTGTGTATGCATGTTAAATTACATTGGATACTTGGCCTCCAGGCTAGGCCCACAACGCACAGCCCGTAAGCATGCGGTCCCTCGAGGAGGTTGCCTAAAGGGCAGCCTGAATACAGCTTACTCCGCCACACCTGCGAATTCATTGCGAAGCAAAAGACATTAAAGTCAGCAAGCGATTCTAGATTTTGTCGTTCAATCATCAGTTTCTGTGAACCAAGACAACAAAAAGGAGACCAAGAATGAGAGAGTGAAAACAAAACGAAAACGAAAACCCCCTAGTATACACTACTCAAAATGAACATCTTCGAGCTCATTAGCAACGTCTTTGAGATCGTCAGCGACATTTTCTGGTCGCTTTTATTTCCCTATTTGCGACACAACGAGGTTCGCCGTCAAACATGCCCAAAAAAAAACACAAAGCATGCGATCGCGCGCAGGACTGACCATTCGATGTAACCCAGATCCGTTCATTGGACATGCAGATAGAGCTCCAGAAGAGCAACTACAACAATCATCACCGCATGCTGGAAGAGAGCGGGATGGAATCGCGCGAACGCTTCGAGATTTTCAACAAGTGGAAAGAAGCGACGCTCAAATTCGCCGACAGTCTGGAGGAAAGACCCATCAGCTGGAGGAAAACCAGGGATTCACACGCCCTGTACGTCGATGAGCTGCGTCATCTCAACGAGGACCTGTATCAGCGCCTTGAAAGGAGAGGCTACTGGGATAGCATCGGGAGGAGGCCGGCCGCAGCTGGTGTGGCGGGGGATGGTGATGATGAAAACCGCTTGGATGAGCGGACGGCGATGCTGGCCAAGAAGTCTTCGTGAAGCGCAAGCGACGCGGGCCATCGGGTATGTGCTATACAGCCAGGAGGGTGTCCAGCCTCATTTTGAGCGTAAGCTTACGTTATCCTGAGCGCCGACCAGACCTGGATCAATCGCTCCTAGCAAAGAGTGGGAAATGAGCGAACTGAGCCATTCGACGATAGTTTCCGGCTCAAACGACAGTCGCGAAGCACCGTCGCTGCAGAGGAGAGCTTCGGCCGACCTGATTCCTGCTCATCCTATCTCGGCCGAGGCGTGCTTCTGTTGGGTTTCCCGCAGGATTGTGAGGGAGACGTCAAAGTAGCTCTCTGGGTCAGTGAAGCGGAAGATGAATCATTCTGAATATTAATTGGCGTCAGCGACCTTAACGGCAAGCTTCCCTCCTGGATGGAGGCGGAGATGGGCGAGCTGGCTGGGGCTTATATGCCTATGCCTATACCGAGCCGGAATATCACCTTGATATACATAACCAGCATAAGTCGAACACATAGAAACCTCTAGGCTACCATTAGATACTTTCTCCGCATTGTTCAAATAGAAGCCCGAGACTGAGAAACGGGACTCTGCCTAGGTTGTTTACGGCGCAAACGCCTAGTTGGGGGCAGAGCAGGGGTTTCCGAGAGGTATTGTGATCTTAGCTAGATGTCTATGGCAAAGGCAAAGGCGTCCCGGGCCAGGTCAGGAGCAGGCGGTTGCGATATAAATCTCTTAGAGAACCGAAAATTGAGGCGGGAGAGCCCTTCGTGTCATGCACCTCCCGAGTACTCGTGTCTTTTAATGCTCGGCAGGCCCCGTGAATCCCATCCCAGGAACATGAGCCCCATATCTACACGGGCGGCAGTGGCCGGGCTCGCCCTCCTGTCGGGTCTCGGCAGCACTGCAGCTGCAGCTGCAGCAGTAGCTGCATCTGTGTGCTACAAGGGTAGCACCATCCACCGTCACGTGTCCATCATCGGCGGCGGCGCGACGGGCACCCACGCGTCCATCGCCATGGGCGACGCGGGTCTTAGCACCGTCATCATCGAGAGGTCGTCCAAGCAGGGCAGGCCGAGTCAGACCTACGTTGACCCGGAGACGGGCGTCCAGCGCTTCCAGAAAACCCAGTTCACCATCGACTTCTTCCGCAGGGTCGGCCTCGAGGCCGCCGCAGACTTCCTCCCGGACGCCTTCAACCAGACTGTCTACCTCGGGGGAGAACATGGCGCCCTTTTACTTGGAAGACCGTAAGCGGGAGCTGTTCAGCACCTTCTCAGCCGCCGGCGTCTGGATCGCCGTATTGAAGGTCCCCGGGCTGGCCCCGGTGGTCAGCTATGTGAACGCCACCACCCACTGACCCTATAACATGACGGCCGAGTTCGGCGTGTTCCGGCTGCTCCCCACGTCCGTCGAGGGCCTCTGCACGGGCTATATGAACAGTGAATACTCCATGTCGGACGAACAGGCCGTGGAGGCGGCCGGCAAGAGCCTCAAGTCTGGTTCTCGACTTTCGTGGGGACTCGGAGCCGGTCGTCCCCATGTCCTCTGATGAAGGACAGCGTTGGGGAGAAATATTCTCGGATTTGCCATCCCCCTCCGCGCATATTATCCCCACGTCCCACCCCAGCTTCATGACGCAGGTGACACAGCGCTGGACGAGGTGGCAGGCCCCGATTTACCTTGGCGCGGTCAAGCTGGCTACTGAAGAAAAGCTGGCGACTATAGCGAGTACCCCTCGAACACGATCGTCGAGCTTGCAGATATGCGGCTGCGGCTGCGGATTTTACGCCGCCGCATCCCGTAACTGACCCAACCCGCTAGGTCCGGCTCTGCGTCCAGCACGACATCACCTTCCTCGCCACAGGAGGCGACCATGGCGCTGCCACCGGCTGCGGATCGGTTTACGACGCCGCCCTCAACATTAATTTGAGATATTTCCGCTCCATCAAGTTCGACTCATCTAAAAACCTGCTTACAGTAGGCGGCACCACGCAAGCCGGCCAGATCTACGAGCCCCTCTGCGCCGCGGGCAGTCCGTCAACGCCGACTTCGAGTTCACGGGATGCAGCAGTCTTGGGTTGTGGGAGCTGCTCGCGTCGCTCGACAGCGGCATGCCTGGCGAGCTCTCCATCCTCATCGGTGCCGGGCACGACCGTGTTCGAAACCAGTTATATTTCTCTCCTCATAGTTCCCTCTCTCTCCCTCTTTCCCCGCAGTTAGGGCGCTACGATCTCCTCTCTGATGTTGCTCATCCGCAGCCGGTCCTGATCGCCGACGCCGTCTACTCGGGCCCCATGGAGGATGCGCAGTGACACCTGGACCCCTTCATGGAGCTGCGTCCGGTGCGGTCCAACGTCACGGAGGTCCCGTGGCCCAGTTCGGGACTGAGTGGTACGCCTGCCAGCGAGAGCAGTTCGCCAACGTGTGCGCCTGGCAGGTCGAGCAGAGACTGCGACCGTAAAGGTCGTAATGGTGGTGGAGCTTAAAACCGTGATTATGAAGGTGAAGCATAGGCTTGGACTCGGAGCATATGAACCAAAGACGTCCGTTTCTGGACACGAAACCATCCGTTTTCGTACGCCTTGGATCCCAAATCCAGCGATTATGCTCTAGTACTAGAGCATTGACTGAACCCACCACATACGACCATACCCATTGGAATATACGGGATCCCGTCCGCTCTCCCCTAGTCAAACCAATGAGGGCCGAACTAGTACTCAGGTGGGTGACCACTGGGGAATCCTCGGTGTTGTATGTTTTGCATATACTTTTGCCTATTTCCGTCCGGATTCGGTGCCTTTTTCTCTTTGCCTTTCTTTAGCTTCTGATTTTCTAAATATAAGCTAAAGTTGCGGAATAATTTGGTTTTGGTCTTGTCTACCTTGGTCTCTGGGGGCATCAATCTCGATGACTGATGTCACAAAATCATTCCGAATTTCACAAAAATTGATCCCATTCTCTTTGTCCTTGGGCCACAGGGGCGATGATCTCGCCAACACCAACACGGCGATGTACTTTTCGGCATCGATTACGGCCCTCATCAAGCCGCGGAAAGCCACGAGCCTAGGTTCGGTGAGCTCGCCCTTCGCCGTGCGTCTGAGTCGTCTGAGCTCTCCCGCGCGATACCACATAAATATAGATGCGATTGACGCGTATCGTTCTATCCGTACTGTGTGAGGATCAAGTCGGCTCACATTGTCAAATATTTAGGAACTCACCTCGCTCGATTATTTGCTTCATATACGCAGCATCCTTCGGCCTTGTGGCTTCAAACCATGGCGTCAACGTCTTTTGGCCAACAACTTACGGAGGAGCTGTGGTACCAGGCACTACCACGTTTTCGAAGGAAGTCACACACAACATCGAACTTAGCGACCCTGCGTGTAACCTGCTCGGGGCTCAGACTGATGAGATCAAAGGCGCCGTCGAACTCTTTGATCCTCTGCCAGATCGATCGTTCTTCCAGGGTTGTTTGAGCGCTGGAGCACTTTTCGGTCATGACAAGAACGGGCCTTGATCTGTACCTGCCCCATGATGGTACGCGGCGCAGGGAGGTTGTGATGCTGGCGAGTTGCGTTGCAAACACAGGATCACTCCGCTCATCACTCATGCCGCTGGTTGAAGTTCGGCAAAGAATGATCAACCATCTCACATCATCCGGATCGTCGAGAGCGTCATCTTCGGCCTCGGACTCGACCTCGAGCTCGACCTCGATGTTCAGGGGGTCCGCATTGAGTAACTCGTCTTCGAGGTCCTCATCAGACGCCTCATCGATGATATATTTATCAAACTCCCCGTCGTCACATGCCCCAGCGTCGACTCCCTCGTACTAATCGCCATCGCTCGCGTCTAGGCTACCTTCAGCTTCGAACGCTTCTTCGAACGTGCGTCTTTTGGGCACACGTATGCTGCGTCGTACCGGTGCAGCCGTTGGGGTCAGCGGTGTCGGAGGCGACGGCGGCGACGGTTGCGACTGGGAGGATGACCGAGTCCCAGTGCTCTCTTGTTGGCCGGCGGGCTCAATGCCATCGTACTGCAGGCGGTGCTCGTCACGCCTGTCATGTCGGGGTGGCAGCAGAGGTTGGAACGAGCTGGCATCTTTCAAGGGAGTATTAGCATTGACAGATGACCATGCACTTGGCTCCATGCATCGCTCGGGGGTAAGAGTCAGCGGTAATATCAAGAGATGGCAACAGTATACTCACTGGCATTGGCACTGCGGGATGCGGCCCTGGTGCTGAAGGGTTGTCCTTGGGTGGACCGAGTGCTAGTGCTGACCGTGTTTGCTTGGCTGGCGGTCACCAGGGAGTTGTCGGCTCGACTCTTACGTGCAGAGGAGCGGCTGGTTCAGCTTGTTGAAGACATGATCCAGTGATGCGTCCGCGCGGCGGCCGACAAAGAAGCAGACGGCCTGTTGGCTAGCCTGAACTGAATCTTGCTAAGGCAAGACCTGGGGGAGGGAAAAGAGGCCTTACACTTCCCGCGAGGGAGGCGAAGGGAGAAGGGTTACAGTAAAGGGGATGAACCTCGATACCTCCTAAGGCCGTCGAACTCCGGAGAGAAATCAGAGAGTAGAGGGGCAGTTGCCCTGACTGCACCTGCAGAAGTTAAAGAGGGGTGCAAGCAATAGGAGCCCGAAGACGTCCCCAAGGGTGCAGTTATACAGGTCGATGGCGACGATACAATACCGGAGGCCTGAGTCCAAAAGGAGAAACGAAGAATGAAAACCGAAATCATGATGTGGGACATCTGTCAAGCCCTAACTTCGTGGAGGGAAGGAGCGCCCATCTTGGGAAGGTACGATGTGTTGGTCCATGGTGCATAGGTTGTCAGACTCGGTCCAATTGACCTCTGGATCTGGAAGGCTGTGGTAAATATACGACAGGAAATCGGGTCATGTAAGTCAATCTATTTTACTGGTCAGCAGTGGCAAGTTATCCTATAACCAACTGGTTTGTCGTATCTGCCCAGGCTGGGATTGTCTGCACAGTAGTATATGATTTGCATTGCGACCGTTGCCGAACACCATATAGATGAGTGAAAAATTGCCAGTCTAAGTATACTAGTACTGCTATCGAACTATCCAATTTGTCACATCCTTGTCTTGGACTGTTGTTAGGACGCGTTTCGTTGGAATTTATTGTGCTTGTCGGTGTCATCTACTAAGGTAGATATGTACCTTCGCCATGGTCCAATTCACGCGTCGACTGTGATTTTATTTCGAGGACATCTGTTTGGATTGTCTCTGCAGATCGCCGAAAGCGGTGTTAGTCAAATAAGGCGCTCATCTAGAGTGGATGTGCAAACATCACCCAACCCGACAGTCGTCCATGACACAACGCTAGGTCGCAACGCGGTCCAACCAGTGCACCACACTTTTTTATACGTTGAGGTGTATTCACTAGTTGTGTATCTTTATCACAATAGCTACCTTAGGTAGGTAGGCATCTATAATAAGCCTTTTTTGTACCTATTCAATACATAGGTATCTGTGTCTACCGCGTCAAACTTCTGTTCTCAAATAGATGCCCAGATCCATCCGTAATCTGCAGTATATCTAGTCCGTTTTGGTTTTATTATAGCATCAGGCTTATAAATTCATATGCGATCATTCTTAATAGCCATTGTATACATGTGCTGCGTGTCACGGAAAATTGTTGATAGTTATACGAGCAGTGGCCGAGAGACGTGAAGAGCAGTTTCCAAAAGATGACTGGATTGGCCATACATACAGTACTAGAGTTTGCTCCTAGTAGGGCTCAGAAAGCAATGAACCATAGAGGAGAGAAAGTAATAGAAGAAAAGCCAAACAAAAAAAGAACGACTGACAAGGAAAAAGACCTGCCATTGCACTCTGTGATTCGTTGCCAATGTAATGCGGCACATGGCCCCGTATAACATCCGCACTATATCGAGTTCCCGACACCACCACTCACATCAGACAACAACCAGTTGCCCGACTGCCATGATGAGTATCTCTACTTCTTGCAGGCTTGCCACTGGAGGTTGAGCTGCTGAGTGAAGGCCACAGTCGCGTCATCGTCTGTGATGAGCCCACTGGCATTTGAGTCGGTTGAGGTAAGACTGATCCTGTTGTTGATGTTCAGGATCCCGTTGGCGCCGCAAGGCGAGTACACCACCGATGTCGTGGGAACTTGATCAGTCTTGGTGTATGTGTTACCCCCAGACCATAGCGAGCCGCCTTCGATGGAAGTCTGCGTAGTCGTCGTAGCCTTGGCGTCCTGCGAGAAGTAGTAGGTAGAATAGAAGGTTCCAGTTACGCCTTTATCTAGCTGCGCGTAACCGTGGTATGTACTCTCGACGACGGCGAACTGGAAGCCACCCGGATACTTGAGGTTGAGATGAAGCTGGCAATTTTTCGTTTTTTGGGTGACGGAAACTCCAGGTCCGATGTAGACTTGGAAGGAATCGAAGCCAAAGGTCACGATCTTCAAATATGTCAGTTTTTGAAGCCAAAATGTGGCAAAAGGTGGTGATGCCGGGGGTCGAATTCGTGTCTGATATAAAAGTGGGTCGGGGATATAGATCATCATAGGGCGACCAATGACCGCATCCCCGGAGGCGGGGCCCTCATCCCCGGGCATGGGCGGCTCCTTCCCATCCTGGCAGGTATCACCATCCAGGGGCTGGGGGAATTGCAGTATGTCACAGAGAGAGGGTACTCACCTTGCGGTCAGGGGAAATGGACGCGACGACGGTTCCCTGAGGGCAGCCGTTGCCGGACCAGCTGACGCTCACGATCTGGATCTCCTTGGGGTCCGGACCATCCTCCAACGGCTGAGACGAGACGATTGGCGAGGCGGCCACGAGGGCGGGGAGGACAAAGGCGGCGAAGCGCATGATGGCGGTAGGACTCGGTAGCTGGGGAAGAAGCTTGGGTGAAGATCTTTGTCGATGCGAGACTCTGAGCGTTCAGGGATACTGGGCTCGAGGGAGGGTTGGTTTCCAAAAGAGAACCGACAATGGAACGGCGGATGGCTCGCCTATTTATACGCATCCGATCAGGCTATGCCGCCGGGCTAGTAGTACTCTAGAGGCCCAGATAGTGATCACACCCGTCTCGACCTGCGGGTGCCAGGCCAGGGCGCGCATACGCCAGACCTGAGGATACCACGGTTCGAGGCCAGGATGTCCGCCCATTCCAGAGATCTCCGCCAGCCGCGGGCTGATGGCCCAAAAGGCGGGATTCTGGGACCGGAAAACGGCTGCATCGCAATATGTCGAGACCAGAAAAGACTGAGGGTAGCTGAGTGACGAACCTGGGGTCGAGAGGCCAGACCGACCGCATGGCGAATGCTGAGCAGCATGTCGTTCTGAAGCGAGGGCAATTTGCGACGGCGTCGATATTGAGTCGTATATTGCAAATTGCCCTGCTAGCGCCTGCGTTGTCCCTTAGCCACCCACGGGGTTGGATATCGCTTGCATGCCTAGCGGCTGCCCCCTTTCATCTTGTGGCTCCATGCATGCAAGGTGTAAGTTGCAACGTTTCGTCCGCCAACATGTTTTCTTCACACTAACCATCGGGCGAAAAAAGATTCCAGGTCGAAACTGGCTTTTGCAATCTAGCCAGCTCCCACCATGGCTGAGATTTCAGTGCTGCAAATTTGCGGATGAAAAGGAAGGATAAATGAAATCCATATTAGGCGGAGGAGGGGGGGAAAGGAAACCAGCTATATGGCTTCGGCCTGAGCTTACCAGCTCGGAATCGTGTCACATCTTGGCAATTTGCGGCGATTGTCCCATATTGCGAATGGTACTGAAAGCTTTCGGGGCGCAGGCTTTGACGGTGACCGAGTTTTACGCATAGTGGCCTGTGATCTTTTTATAGCTTCGTTACACCTGCAAGGAAAGGAAAACCTGATTCGTTCTGCCGTCCCGTTCACATTCGAGACCATCGCTGCGCGTATTCCGATTGGTCTGTTTTTCTGGAGAAAAGAACCCTGAACCGTCCCTGGAGAGATCCAGACTTGGGGTTCATCCCATGAGCCATCGTATTCCGCAAAAGTGCAAAGGGTCACAAGTACAGCCCAGCCTAGACCCCGACTTTTGGGGTTCTCCATGTCGAACACCGACTAATGCGTCGCAAGCCTAGTCCCATGACCATCGAGACCATGGCCCCAGTGAATGCAAGGAAATTGGGCTCCTTTACGACATTAGCACAGTTCGCTAGCCAGCACTTTAAATTTACCCCATCCAGTGTTGACAGCGGGGAAGACATTGCTACACCTGCGTCTCGTGGCCAGGTAAGCAGGTGAGAACGTAGGTACCTACCTAGGTAAGTACGAAAGCAAGCAGGAAAGCAAGCAGGAAAGCAAGCAGGAAGGTAAGGAGGTAGGGCAGTAGTTAGCTAGGCAGGTTAGCATCTCGTCCCTAGTCGCCACACTCCAGCGATCAAGGCAAGAACCTCGCCCAACTCCATACCAGCAACAGGAGGCCTCTACTTGGAGCCTTCGCTTCACCAACCGGCGGACCTGACCCATCGTGCGTACGCATGCAGTGCCGCCTTTATGCCGAGTAGAGGTGGCCGAGACTTGGGCGAGCAGGCAGCCGTGTCAGTATGACCCCGTGACCTCTGCTGCAGAAGTAGATCCTATATACGGTTAAATTGGGCAGACAGAAATAGCAACAAGGTGGTGCGGTAAGTCCGATGGTTGGGACACCATACGAGGTCGACCGTTGTTTTTCCGACAGTCTGCCACTACAAGTGCGGCTCGAGATTAAAACCTTCGTCGGGACTGTACGGCCGATGGGTCCCTGCCAGGACCAGTCGGATGGACGACTTGTCACATCACGCGTCTGAGTGAACACCCTTTGGGCAAGTCAATCGTCTTGTTGAAAAGTCTAAATCAAAACAACGCCAGAAACAAGGATAGTGACAGATCTCAATGTCGACCACAGGCTCGCCGATACGGCCAAACTTTTTCTCCCACTGCTTGGGTATCCCCTGCAAGCACCTTCCATCTAGCTCTTGTCACCCACCAGCTTGAGGATGCCCTCCAAGTTGATGCTCTTGGGCCTCTCGATGGGCAGACCAAGCGCCCGGTCCCAGATCAGCTGGGCGAGGGGACCCAAGCCGCGGCTCACGCCAAAGGTCGCCGTGTAGTACAGCGTCTCGTGGAAGCCATAGTGGTGGAAGAGCATGCCGGAGCTCGAGTCGACGTTGGGGTAGGGGTTCTTTGTCTTGCCGTGCTTCTTGAGGACCTCGGGCGCGACCTCGCTGTTGAGCTGGACGAGCTTGAAGACTGGGTCCTTGGCGATCTCGGGGCGCGAGGCGGCGTAGTCCATGAGGGCGGCGAAGCGCGGGTCGGGCTTGCGCAGCACGGCGTGGCCGTAGCCGGGGACGACGCGGCCCGAGTTGAGCGTCGACCAGAGGTAGTCGTGGACGTCCTTCTCCGTGTACGAGGCTGGGATGGCCTCCTTCATCTGGATGATCCAGCGGAGGACCTCTTGGGCGGCGAGACTACAGGGCGTGGTTAGCGTTGATCTCGATGCCTGCTGTGTGCCAATGAATACTTACCCGTGGAGGGGTCCAGCCAGACCCTGCAGACCCGCGCTGTAGCTGAGGAAAGGATCGCTCAGGGCGCTGCCGACGAGGTGGGTGGTGTGGGCCGAGACGTTGCCTCCCTCGTGGTCGCCGTGCAGGGCGAGGTACAGGCGCAGCAGGTCCTGGAAGTTCTCGTTCTCCTTGCCACCCTTGCCGAGCATGGCGGCGAAGTTGTAGGACCAGTCCTGCTCCAGGTCAACCTCTGCAGGCAGGGCGCCGCCACCCTTGTACGAGTTGTGGTAGATCTTGGCGGCGATGGTGGGCAGCTTGGCCAGCAAGCTGATGCTGTCGTCAAAGGTGGGCTCCCAGTAGTCGGCCTTGTTGAGGCCGTCGGCGTAAGCCTTGGCGAACTTGGAGGTGTGGTTGAGGGCGGAGACGGCGATGGCGAACTGGGTCATGGGGTGCAGGTCGGTGGGGAAGTCGTCGAGCATCTTGTTGACAAAGGCGGGCAGCTGGGCCTGCTCGGCCAGCTGGCGGGAGAAGACGCGGACCTGGCCGGTGGTGGGGACCTGGCCGGTGAGGAGGAGCCAGAACATGGCCTCTGGCAGCATCTCAGTGCCGGTCTTGCCCTTGGGCAGCTCCTTCTGGCAGTCCTTGATGGTGCGGCCGTGGAAGCGGATGCCCTCGTCGGCGTCGAGGACGGAGCCCTCCCAGACCATGGCCTTGAGGCCGCGCATGCCGCCGATGGTGTTCTCGACCTTGACCTCGCCGATGACCTTGGAGCCGTGGGCCTTGACCTTCTTGAGGAGCTCACGCTTGGCGGGGATGACGCCCTTGAGCGTGGTCTTGAGGTCGGGCTCGGAGCTGGCCGAGTAGCTTCTTGTGGACCGCAGGTTGGCGACGCATGCTGAGCGGGTGGAAAGAGGCTTGGAGGAGGTTAGCGAGGTCGAACTGGGGGCGGTGATGGTGATGGGTTGAGTGCTTACCCGGAAGGCCCCAAAGGCCCTCGACGATGTCCTAAGGCTCATGGCTGTGGGTGGGTGGATGTGTTTAGTAGTCGATGACTTGGGAAACCGGACTGGCAAACAATGAAATCGAAATGAACTTGCTGCCAGCTAGGTTGTTGACAAAATAAAAAAAATATGGTGGTTTGGGGAGTGAGTTGGGGAAACAAAAGCAGGCCGAAAGCAACGGCAGCTGGTTGAGCTCTCATCCCATCCGAGGGCACCGACCCTCGGGCCAGCCCTAAGCTTCCCAGCTGTCGCACAGGGACTGCCCGCTGTGGCATTTGATCGGATACAAGGAGCATGGCCTGTAATTACCTAACCTAACGCTATGTTTTGGTGCATGGTTGGGAGGAGCAATAGCAATGAGACAGCCGAGGGAAGCCGCAGTGGACAAGCGGGGTCATGATTGACGAATAGGCGGGGACCCTTTGGTCCATTCCCCCGCACTGTGACATCCCTCCACAGAACAAGAAACCCGGGGCGCGGGGGAACGACCTCGGCTCAAATGGATCAGCCAAGAACCAAGAATCAAGAACCCCCACCGTCGCCGTCGGTCTGATTTACGGAGCAAGTCAATTGCAGTTGCGGTCATTATGCTTGTCGCGATCCAAGCCTTTTTTTTGGGGATGGTTCCATTGAATTTTTTTTTTTGGCCTCAATCTGCAGCACCACCCACCCCTGAAGCTATTACCGATCGGCTCCGACTAAGCCGAACTGGCATGTCCTCCGACCGTCGTCACCTTCACATCCCCTTTAGCCTTTCCTCCCCCGATTCATTAATCGTCGGTCGAGGGATCGAGCAACCTTGATCCAAAACATCTTTAACAAAATGCTACGCACAATACCGACCCGCGTCCTCAGGAGGACTTCGGTTGCGTCATCCCGACCCTTCCTCCCCCACTGCCTACGAGCGCTCGCGACGACTCCGCGCAGGGCAATGCCAGCATCAAACAGTTCGCTCCCAACAGTCAACCCCCCCTTGACTGCCGCCCTCCCCTCCGACTCCTTCCAACTCCTTTCCGAAGCCAAAAAGGCCGGCGCCGCTGAAGATGCCCTGTACGAGCAACAAATCCGCGACGTCGAGGCCTGGTGGGCGAGCCCAAGGTTCGCCGGCATCACGCGCCCATACACAGCCGCCGACGTCGTCTCAGCACGGGGCTCGCAACAGCAGTCGTACCCTAGCTCGACAATGGCGAGGAAGCTCTGGAACCTGATACAGGAGCGCAAGGCCGAGGGCAAGCCCATCCACACGCTCGGAGCCATCGACCCGATCCAGATGACGCAGCAGGCTGCCCATCAGGAGGTTCTATATGTCTCCGGCTGGGCATGCTCCAGCGTTCTGACCACCACCAACGAGGTCTCTCCCGACTTTGGCGACTACCCGTACAACACCGTCCCCAACCAGGTCCAGCGCCTTGCAAAGGCCCAGTCCATGCACGACCGCAAGCACTGGGACGCGCGACGAAAGCTGTCGGCACATGAGCGCGCCTCAACTCCCTACACTGACTATCTGCGCCCCATCATTGCCGACGGCGACACGGGCCACGGTGGTCTGACCGCCGTCACCAAGCTCGCCAAGCTGTTTGCTGAGGCCGGCGCCGCAGCAGTTCACTTCGAGGATCAGATGCACGGCGGCAAGAAGTGCGGTCACCTCGCCGGAAAGGTCCTCGTCTCGACCGGCGAGCACATCAACCGTCTGACTGCGGCGCGCATGCAGTGGGATATCATGGGCACCGAGAACCTTGTCATCGCCCGGACAGACTCCGAGTCTGGCCGGCTCATCAGCAACAATATCGACGCCCGCGACCACGAGTTCATACTCGGAGTCACGGACCCGTCCGTGGCACCGCTGGCGGGGACGCTGCAGAACATGGAGGCCCGCGGCGCATCGGCCTCCGAGATTGACGCCTACGAGGCCGCCTTCACGCGCGATCACCCCCTCGTGACGTTTGACGAGGCCGCCGTCTCTCACCTGAAGAAGCACGGCGTCGACCCGGCGCCGTACGAGGCCGCTGTCGAGAAGGACCGCGACATGAGCATATGGGACCGCCGAGCGCTGGCCAAGGACGTCCTTGGCGCGGACAAGCCCGACGTCTACTGGGATTGGGACGTGCCCCGCACGAGGGAGGGCTACTACCACTTCCGCTCGGGCATGCGCGCCGCCACCAAGCGCGCCATCGCCTTCGCCCCCTACGCGGACCTCCTGTGGGTCGAGACGGGCGACCCGTCCGTCTCGGTGTGCCGCCAGCTCGGCCGCGCCGTCAAGGAGTCGTACCCGGACAAGGCGCTGGTCTACAACCTGAGCCCGTCCTTCAACTGGATGGGCCACGGCTTCACCGAGAAGACGCTCAAATCCTTCATCTGGGACATTGCGCAGGAGGGCTTCGTGCTGCAGCTCGTCAGCCTGGCGGGCGTGCACACCAACGCCACGGCCACGTGCGAGCTCGCCCGGGCCTTCAAGGAGGACGGCATGCTGGCCTACGTCAACCTGGTCCAGCGCAAGGAGAAGGAGATTGGCTGCGACGTCCTCACGCACCAAAAGTGGAGCGGAGCCGCGTACATGGACAGGATCGTCGGTGCCATCCAGAGCGGGAGCTCGACCAGCAAGAGCATGGGGGATGGTAACACGGAGGGGCAGTTTCACTAGTCTAGTGGGTAGTAAATGGCACACTGGTCACAGCAGAAAGAAAGATCCAGGTAATCCCAAAAATGGGTCAGAAGCAGTGAATTGAGATGATCTGTCCGAAAAAGTCCAAGAACTAAAATCTCCGCAGAAACGCTATAGTAGTAACTATGGCTTGTGGCTCTTGTCCCCTAGAATCACTGGGCAGGACCGTGACTGACGGTACTGCTAGATGTGATGCTGAGGGAACTGGTTGATTACTAAACTAGGATTGTTGCGTTCGCAATGGAATTCCACCCAAATTGGTAGGGATTCCGGTTGGCGCCAAGCAGGGCTCGCTTAGTTAGCCAAATGTCGGATCAGGGATCACAGGCTCCTCCGTTTTCTCCACTGAATCACGTGCCTTTTGCGTCTCCTCCACCCTAAATGACTGTCTCGTCACCGCAGAAAAGAACAGGGGAATCCTGACAAGGCCCGAAAAGTGGTAGAATTGAATGATCTGCCTCAAAAGTGCTAAGAAACGTTTCTCCACCGAATTTTGCCCAGAAGTAAGTTCCTCCAATTTTCCTCTCTGATCACGTGGTTCTCGTCTCCGGGCCACCCAGAGATGCCCCTGGAGGCGTACACGGACCCCGTGTGAATGCCTCCAGAAAATAGTGGAAGAGAGAAACCATGATAGTAAAAGAGAAAACAACGATAATAAAGAGAGAAAACAACGATAATAAGCATCGCGCAGCCAGTTCCATGATCAACCAGAAAGACGAACCCCACCAAAGTTTTTCACCAATCAATCCGGATCATCCGCAACCTTCCAGTACGCTCCCTCAGCAGTCATCTCCCTCCTCTTCATCCACACTATCCTCGTCGTCGGCATCTTCACCGTCTTCGTCAATCACGTCAAAGAGATTCATCACAACCTCAATGGGGACTCCAGCGGGGATATCAGGATCATCCTTCACGTCTCCGGGCCAAACGCAACGCTATTTATTCCTGCCCATCAAATCACGTAACCTCCTTCGTGCCAGACGGTGAAAACGCCGAGATCGCGTTTTCTGTCACGCTCGTGGATCGCGAGGTCTTATCCTTGTGAATAGCGGTATACTTTTAAAACGCTTTCGGCATCGCTGAAGGCGAATTATTCCCCTTGCGGATAATCGTACATTGCGGGTGCAACCGTGGCGTAGTTAGAAATAAGTGGACGGGTAGTTACTGTTTGATGATCTCGATGAGCCGATCGTACACGACAGCTTTGGTCCGAGAGTAGTGGTAATTCTCTTGTGAGAGGGTTACGAGGGAATGGAAAAGGCGAAACCCTTGGCATGTTGGCATGCACCCCTCTAACGTCGGAAAGTTCAACAACTCACCTTCAAAGTACATGAAGGACGTGGCAGTTGCCTGGTTCGGCCACTTCATGATGCTCCGGATGATGGCCAGGACTTTGAGCTGGTCCCTTTTGGGGTCGACGAGAGCGCGACAACCTGGTAGAATGGGACTACCGTAGTATCTTTGACGCCACACTTTTTGAGTCTCGAATACTGAGTCCGCCCAACTCTTGTAGCCCGCCAGAGTTACTGGATGACGTGCCATGCTTGTGATTTATCTATAAGTCCGAAAACGAAGCGGTACTATAGTTAAATCTGGGTGGAATGGTGCCTTCTGAATACCTTCGCGTACTCCTCTCCCAACAGGATCTTCCGGAAGCATGTAGCCAGCTTGTTTTGGTATCCCGGGAAGCGGAACTGGCCATCCATGATACCAACCCCAGCCAGGTCTTACAGACTTTTCTTTTCCAAGGCACGGGGCTTCCCGGCGTTGGCGCGTTTGGCGGGTTTCTAAGCTGGCCTAGGCGCGGGCATTGATTTGCGCTTGCTGCCAGCGACAATTGGTATTACACGCACCAGAATCACTGTCAAAGGCGTCACTGCTTACGGGCTCATCGTCCGTATCGTCAGCACAAGGTCCCTATGTCCTGGTGGAGCTGCTGTCGCGAGTTTGCTTTCGAGCTGTGTAGTTTCCAGGACGATTAAGGGAGTCCTTTCCATCGTTACCAGACAAAGGATCTTTTGTCGTCTCAGCGGCAGGTCTTTCTGCGTCTCCACGACCGATTCAGCCCAGGTTTTGTAGCCTGCCAGGGTGATATTCGGCTCCTCCCCGGGGAAGTGTTCCGTTGGTTTATATTGGACAGCATGCCAAGTTTTGAATGGAAATTGCCATGTGTATCCACAGGTCCGAAGATGAAGCGGTAATTGAAGTTGGGGGGAATGGTATATAACACAAGCCAAGCGAAGATGTGGTAGCCCTCGAGGCAATCTCGACAGAGAAATGGCCGATCTTCACGAAGGCCTCAACAGCCGCATCCATTTCCTTTTCGAAGTCCTCCTCGTCTCGATGATGGGTGGGATGATCAGACTTGAAGTCATCAAGCTCGCCGACCCACTGGGCCAGTGCAGTCTCGATGAACTGTCTCTTTTCGCGTCGTGTCAGTAGCATCCAATTCCCTTGAGCACCCGGGGCCTCCAGGAACTGAACAGGTGCTATTTGCACTACTATTGCCACTCTGAATATCCATCTGCTGAGGTGCCGTGTAGACGATGATGACGTCGTTGATGTTGAAGCCGTGGTTGAAATATCGAAATAGAACATTCTCGGATCTAGACCGTGACTTACCAGGAAGCCCAGGAACTCCTTGTGAACCGCCCCAGATGCACGAGAAACAAAAGTTTTTGGCCTCTTTGGCGGAGCCACGATCGTTAAAACGGAGCTCCCAAATCTCCTTCTGCCCATTCTGTTTCTCTTTTCATCGGCATCGCTAAAAGTTTTAAATATATATATATACGGCCTTTATATATCCAGAGGAGGCCAGAGCTCTCT